>JASIRB010002512.1:0-58765 GCA_030323885.1 Branchipolynoe longqiensis | reverse complement strand
TAGACATATGTAACTACACATATTGGTGTATATATAGACTAAAGCATATACACTTATCGATGGATAGATGCAGATCGCGTAGACGTACTGAGATAAAGGTGCATAAACACATCGACATATATATAAATATATAGACATATTGGTGTATTATATAGACTTAAACATTTAAACTTATCGATGTATGTGTGTATATATGCCTAGACATACTGCGATAAATGTGCATATACGTTGACGTATAAAGACATAGAGGTATAGACATACATATACATGCAGAGACGTATTGACGTATATAAGTGTATATGTTTAGATGCATATATGTATAGTCGTATAGACAACTAGACATATAGAAAGATCTATATAAAATACCAAATGGTGGTTAAGCTTTAGATTCGTTCTGATCACTACTCCTCTGTTAATCGGCGCTGTCAAGATGCATCATCATACTCACTGAGGCTTTGCCAGGTATGGGTTGTTAATAGCAGGATTTTGTGCATACCATGCACATGTCATATTAATTTTGATGGATTTTACTAACTTTATCACTTTGACGAAAGTGGCATCTATTGTGAGTCACGGAACCATGAGCTTTGTTAGCTCTGCCATTAAATAGCACCACCAATATGGTTTACCGCATAATGGTACAGAAGGATTCCACCTGATGGCGGCACTATATTGAAATGGTACCGTGCACGATTCTGAAATATAGCAGAGAACCTAGATATATATGCGGTCTCTGAATATAGTTAGATATCGTTAATATTATATATAATGACAGTTCAACACAATATTGGTCCAGGGATTGATGTGGAGTCTAGCTCTAACCCATGCACAGCACAGGTTAACTTAGCTAGACTCACATATAGGAGATATAAAACGGCACTTGATGCCATGCGGGTTAGCAGGTTATTAATTCTCTCCCGAGCCTGGCCCTTCGGTTGCTTGGTTATTGGAGTGTTACGTCCTGGCAAGATCTAAGGTCATATCAGAACGGGTACCGACTTGTGACAGTGTACCCATATGGTGACTTTATAGTGCTGGCCCATTGGGAAATCAGGCTGCTGGCACCATGACCCGATATCCCAATCAGTCACATTATCTTGACACTAAGCTAACCAGTCCTTGTCATATCCTTATTAATGCCGAGAATAAGGCTAGGAAGCGGCAAGTATCAATTTGATACGTCATTGGTTTGACTCGACCGGGAACCGAACTCCCGACCTTCCGCACATGAGGCCCGGGCTATACCGATTCGGCCACCGCGCCCAGTGAAAACTAATTTGACATCATCTTTGCACTTCAAGTATCTCAAAACTTGGCGATTTAAAATAAACAGTACTTGAAACTAAAATAATTAAGTGACACAAGACCAGATCAATATATAGTGGAGTTTTCTTTTTCTTTGTGTATTGATACGGTAATGAGTCATAGTGTTTGAGTTTAAGAATTCAAGGTTTCCAGGCACGTAACCCTACCATGAGTCTAATTCTTAGTGGTTAGTTTGGGTGGGACGGTGAATTTTGAGCTGGAGAAGTACACATCCAATGGATTGAAACGCTCTGGTCGAAGTGAGTTTTGAAAGCTTTTACATCACAAATTATTCTTCCTTTTACTCTAGGTGGCACATCGAGCAGTGGCCATTTACTTAGTTAGACTGTATGTTGGTAGGGGGCGCCAATGATAGCATCCATAGTAACGAGTGCTGTTCCGCGAGCTCAATTACCCATGTTGCGTATCAATATGGACAATGTAGATTATAACAATCAAGCTAATATATTTATCTAAGAAAATGACAGAAACACAAAGTCATCGGACTATGCAACTTTTAAATATGTGCGGATTAAATAAAGCGTACAGCTCACATCTCGCCGGCCGGTCACGTGACAAATCAAAGGTGGCAATGAATCGTTCTAATTCCGGATATGAGTATTTTGCAGTGCAATAAACATGTTGTGATTGGTTCTGTGGGGCTAGGAGGTTGTCCGGGGTGGGTGCCATCCCCTATCCCGTCTGGTTAAAAAAGATAATATCTTAAAGAAACAAATAAACAAAAACAGAAGGTATTTCTGTGGTGTTCTCTGTGGCGGAGTGGTTAGAGTGTCTGACTTTTTTCTAGGTCGGACTCCTAATCTGAAGGTCGGTGGTTCGATTCCCCATGCCCCCATCTCTGCCAATTTGGATTTCCACAGCTGTGTATAACTTACAGCGTCATCAAAGTCCAGTTGCTCTCATACCATGTCTATGTGGTGTGGGAGGTTAAAAATCCCTTGGGTCGGTAAAAGTGTAGGTTCGGGCTTTCTATCGACAAACTGTCTAATGGTGAAAACAAGCCTATTCAGGCTTATCCATGATAGGCAGTGTAAATCTTCAACAACAAAAACTAAATTTACTACAAATTGTTATAATAAGAGTGGAATATTGTTTACTATGTGCACTGTCTTATGTGAATATAAACAAGGTACAAGCGAAAATCATAATCCCAAATTCATTGAACTACAACTTGATATTTTTGTTTGGTGAGACGTTCGTCTTCGGAAAGTCTACATATAGATTTAGCAAAAAAAATACCTCAAATTCCCAATTTTCAGTTCTCATTTTGCTATGTAAAAGCTTTGAACTTTTTGCCTTTTATACCATATTTTGCAAACATTGTCGATGTTGCTTGCAACATGGGTAATTGAACAAGGCGGATTCAGATACCTATTCACCGGCCGATAGCACCACCTGTATTGAAACCTTAAAACTAATTCTATAAATCGACGATTACCCCACCTAGCGGGTCTTTTGTAACTACGCCGAGTAACCACGGGTGAGAACTAGCTGAATTTGCATATGTAAATTAGATACAACATCAGCAGTCAAAATCTACTAAGCAGTTACAAAACCTTGATGTATTCGTGACGTTTCGAACTCTGGCCAGCCACTATATAAGGCGCGCAGAACTGGAACTCTGCCATTTCGACTTGGTGGCGGACGGCGACGGTCCTCTCATATTCTGCCATCCTGCCCACCCCACAATAAGAATCTAAAACTATCGGGTTAAAGCATCTCGGGGTCTTCTCTCATTATACTCAAGCATGTACGATTGTCATTTTCCGATCATTAAAAATCCAAATATGTACTATTTATCCGTGTTCGCATTGTTCAATTACTAGTTCCCATTGTTGCCATTAGGGTAAACTGCATTATTTATTCTCATTGTGCGCCTATCCCAGACATCTCACGCAGAAATCTCATTAGGCTTTCTCTCTGTACACAAAAGAAACCCACCTCCAGGATAAAGAAAATCTATGGGTGTCACGAAAATGGAGCATTCCTGGGCAGTACCAAAAAAAAGCGCCCAGACACCAGAATGGTCAGAGCGGATGGGAGGTGTGGTGTTCTGGTGCGGTTTAGGAACTAATTAGAGCCGTGTGCTAATTAAGTAAGCTGCCAATAACGCACATGGCCAATGTGGAGCTGTGTTGTGTTAACAAAACACGATGGAGTCTTCTGCAAATAAAAATACACCAAGTACGAGTGTAGCTGTAAAAAGGGTACGGATGTGAATGGAATGTACACAAAAAAAACACTCGACAGCCATTCTGAATAAATGCAAATCCCCTATAACACTAAGACGGCTCACTCAGCCTGTACTGTGTAATCAAGAGAACAGCCAGCACACCAGGTGGTGGGTTTGAACATTTTGATAGCATTGGATTGTCAGAAGAAACCCTGCTGTCACTTGGTAGGTGTGTGGTGGGGGTTTAGGGGTGTGGTTGGGGTGTAGGTATGTGTGTGTGTGGTATAGGTCTGTGGTGGGTGTGTGTGCTGGGGGTTTAAGTGTGTGGTGTGTCGTGTGTGTGTCGTGGGGGTGTAGGTGGGTGTGGTTGAGGTGTAGGTGTGTGTGGTGAGGGTGTAGGTGTGTGGCAGTGGTGTAGGTGTGGTGGGAGTGTAGGTGTGTGGTGGTGGAGGTTTAGGGACGTGGTGGGGGGATAGATGTTGGTGGGGGGTTTAGGTGTGTGTGGTGGAGGTTTAGGGCTGTGGTGAGGGTGTCGGTGTGTGGTGGGGGTTTAGGGATGCTAAAGATTGTGAGGTGCCGCCCTGCAAGACCCCTACAATTCCACCACACACACCCTACACACACACCTCCACCTACACCCCCACCATACCCACCTGCACCCCAACCACACACACCATCAACCCCCATCACACAGAATGTGTGTATGGTGGCGGGGGTGGGTGGGGTGGAGAGGTTGAGGGGCAGGGTGGGGGTAGCAGTAGTGGTGGAAGTTCTTTAGGAGTAGCAACACACAACCACTGGGGACCTCCCTCCCCCCCTCCCCGCTTACATCAGCGAGGGGGATGGGGTCGTGAGGTGTGGGGGAGGAGGAGGTGGAGAGGGAGGAGGAAGGGCGGAGGAGGGGACAGGAAGTGTGGTGTGACAGCGCCGAGTGAGGTAGGTTAGGAGAGGGAGGGGAAGAGGGAGTGTGTGGGAGGAAGGGGGGAGGCGGAGAGGAAGGGGGGAATGGGGAGGGGAGGGAGGTGTGGTGTGAGAGTGTGGGGCAAGGTGGATGAGGAGGGATATAGGGAGAGGGAAGGGTGGGGATGGAAGGGGGAAGGGTGGGGGACAGAGGGGGAGGGGAGGGGGATGGAAGGGAAGTGAGGGAAGGTCAGGGCAGGGGAAGGGCAGTGAAGCCGGGAGGGTCAAAGGGAATGGAGGGCGGGAGGGGGGAGGGAGGGGGAGAGAGCAGAGGAATGAGGGAGGGCAGGGCAGAGGCAGGTGGGGTCCAGGCAGTAGGAGCAACATCGGCCAAATCCAAATGACAGGCACTCTCTTTAAAAAAATGTTAATACACCATCTCACCTTGTAGGCCTATGTGTTTACATGCGAAACACCAGCCAGCAGCTGGGCTGATCAAATATGATATAATATATATAATATATAATATATATAAAATATATATTATTATATATAGTGGGTGTATGGCCGGGTGCTTGAACGCACCTCTGTTGACATGTAAGAAGTCAATTATTACCGCACGGGATCAGCTGGGGCACCGGCATGAGGTTAAGACCAAGAAGCGCCGCGTGAGTGACCACGAAGGCCCGAGGTGCGAGGGTAATCAGGGACAAGAGACTATTAGTGAGGTGTTAACTACACCTGTTGTGGCAGCTGAGGGGCCACAAGTGGACAGCAAGGAGACAGTATACACGCCAGCAGCAGTAGAGAACTGCATAGTTGACACTCGCGTAATATGGCCATAGTGGGGCTGACTCATCATCATCATCATGCTGTCGGTCGCGATGCGACAAAGACTGCTTTCATTACTTGACTGCCGCTCTCCATTTAGCTCTCTGCTGTGAGAGTTGCGTCCATGAGTCGGTCTTAATGTCTCTCAGCTTCAGGTTTCTCTTGATGGTATCTTTGAACCGGCGCCCTCTCTTTCTGTAGCCAGAAGACAGTTGAGAATAGAGGATCTGCTTTGGTAGCCTGTCTGATGACATCCTCATGAGGTGTCCAGTCCACCGGAGATTCTTTTTGATCAGAAGATCTTCCATAGAGGGCAGCCCCATCCGTTCGAGTATTTCCTTATTCGTCACTTTGTCCTTCCAGGCTAGCCTCATGATTGAACGCAGATGTCGCATCATGAAGGCATGCAGCTTTTTCACCTGCTGTCTGTAGTTTCATGAAAGCTGCCTGCAAAAGTGTTGAAGTGCTGCTGGCTTTTGCAAGTTACCAGCGGCACTCTCTCGGGGAGCAAATAGAGGTTTCACACCGGCAAGAACATGTCAAGACAGGCGCAAAACTATTTGTCCCTACAGTGGCTGGTCGGGAGATGTTGGGAGTTCCATACATCAACCGCCCTTGATGCTGCCACAGTGACATGGTTTTCTGTTTAGGGTTTGCTCCCTTAGCCTTCGGTTCTGTCAAGGACCTGTACCACAAGGCAGTGGTTTAGAACTCTGCAAGGCAGGGGCGTCAAACTCCCTGAGGTATTGCTATACCTGCATACCACCAGCGAATATCAGCACAGCAAGAGGGGCCGTCCGGATTGCCCCGGGAGACAGGGAATTTCAGTATAGAGCATGAGGAGATGCTGAACAACAAGATGAGGGATTTGTATGTGGTTGCGGAGGAGGTAGCTTGGGGAAGTTATATTAACCTATGCCGGGACTGTGCAGGACAGAGGCTTGTGTCAGTGAAGAGTGGGACTGATAATACATATGTGACTTTCTCTATGAACACTACTTGTCTGCGTGGCACCTGCGCATGTGTCTATGTATTGTGTACTATGAAATGTCAGCTTAAACCATGCCGTTTCTTTTCTGAATCATTTTTCAGAGGGGATGTTGACATTGATGCATTTTTCATTTTCCAGGGCATTGTGTTCGGTTTTCACGTGATTGACAATAACTGTGATGTTAGCTACAATGAATCCTGCAAGCGGAAACCGTCAACCTGGGAGAGACGGATTGATGAGGAGAGGCTCGTAGCCGAGTTGGCTAGCAGCGGTTTGACTAGGGTAGAGAATCCCCCGAAATGTGTTCATGGGATATGTGTGGTCCCGAGGGATGGGGGAGGGGCAGGCGAAGTGTCTAGGGGGTGGCCCCTAAATTTAACTACAACGGACTGGACGATGTAGTAGAGAACCTAGAGCGGGAGGATTTTATGGCGAGTATAGCCATCAAGGATGCCTATAGGGCCATCCATATTTTTCCTGAGCACAGTACTAGGCAAGGCTTACGCTGGGTTTTTGTGAGGGCGACTTCCACAAGAGTTATTTGATAGATGGGAGGCTCTACATGGGACTCTCCTCGAGCCCTTACGTTTGTTAACGCATTTCAGATTTCCCTGTCCGTTGTGCCGGGAGGGTGGGTGTGAGTCGGATTATTAATTATTTAGATGATTTTTGTATCATCAGTACCACCTTTTCCCAGACAGGGGCATTCCAGCAGCGAGTTATAGCTCTATTACGAAGGTTAGGTTTTTTAATAAGTTTTAAGAAGCTGATCTCCCCTGCTAAGAAAATAAGGTTTTTAGGAATAGACATAGACTCTGAGGCTTTGGTAGTAACCCTCCCTACCGATAAATTAATTAAGTTATAGTCTGCATTGAGCTATTTTAGTGGGAGAAGGAAGTCGACCCGCTTACGCTTGGAGAAGCTAGCTGGACTACTAGCGCATTGTGCGAAAGTGATTAGGGGAGGCCGCACATTTAGTAGGTGGATTAACGATCCGATAGGGACGGTGAAGAAACCTTTCTACAAGGTGAGATTGAACGCAGCTTTTAGGGCAGATATAGCCTGATGGGCTGTTTATGCGGTACAATTTAATGGAAAAGCTGGGATGCCGGGGAAGTTCACTGTGACACAGACAGTCTACAGTGATGCTTCTAATTGGGGCTTGGGTGCCACGCATGGGGTGGATTGGCTTTGGCTTGTGGCCTCTTTTGACAAGTCGGATGATCTAGTCGTAGCCAATAGGATGGGTCATCACCATCTGATCCCCCCCCCCCTGGAGATGAGGGCGGTCATGGAGGGAGCGATTCATTGGGCAGCTGGTTGGGAGAATTGCCATATTATTTTTATAACTGATAGTGCTGTCGTACAAACCGCCCTTAATTATGGTAGGTCCAGGTCTCAGGAGATCATGGGGATGCTTCGCGAACTCTTTTGGATGGCGGTAGAGCATCATTTTTCTTTTATATAAACCTATATTAACACTGCGTCAACGTGGTGTGCGATGCATTAAGCAGGCTTGACACCAAGGAGGGTGCTGGTAGGATTAGGGAGGTAGATACTGGCCGGGTGATGTGCTCTACGCATCTTTTTGATGCCCCCCTCTTCTGTCGTTCCAGGGTTGGAGGAACTGAGGGCAGAGCAGAGGGGATATGAGAACCACTTCTAGGCCCCAAACTCAATCACTACTAGATCGGTCCAGATTCGAAGATATCTAGACTTTGTGGACCAGTTTGCAGACAATCGGGCGCCTTTCCCTTATTCCTCGGAGAGGGTGATGCTCTATGTTTCATGGCTTGCCAGGTCCCTATCATATGGTTCAGTGGTGAATAACTTGTCAGGGTTAAATTTTGTTCTTAAGCAGAATGGTGTGCCTGGAATAAGGTATGATGATTTTGTAGTGCAGGCAACAGTGAAGGGCATTAAGCGCCAGAAGGGGGACGCGCCACGTCAGGCACCTCCTATGTTGCCTGCGATGCTATTGCTATTTTCACTATTAACGCTTAACACTTGGCATTCGGCATGGCGAGTGGCTAAGTTGTGCTCGTTTCGGGCCTTGCTGAGAAAGTCCTAAGTAACCGCCTCAGACTCCTCATTGCGCTGGGCTGATTTTTCTTTTTACGACTGGGGAATAATCAGTTCGCAGAGCGTGTTCTGGAGGTTCCAGTTGCCAGTTGCACAAATATTGCACTTTGTGCCCTATACTGGACCAAGATCCACTTTGCGGAGCTGGGGGCGGAACCAGGGGAAGAGGCATTCAGGGTACCAGACCCAGGCTCGGCATCTCAGCCAATGTATTATAAAGCTTACCAGTGGATGCTGAAGTTGTTCTCCGAAAGAGCGGGGCTGAGGGAGTATTATTTTAGGTCGCATTCTTTACGGAGGGGGAGCTGTACATTCCTGGCGATGTCGGGTGCCACGATCGAGGAGCTAACAGTAAGAGGCGATTGGGCCTCGGACACTGTCTATGAGTATTTAAAGATGCGAAAACAGAACCGCATTGTGAATGACCTTCAGGTGGCTGCTACCCTTTCTGGGGTGTTGAAGGAGATGTAGGAGTGTTGGGGCCTTGGACCTCCTTAGTCGTCGGCCGGGTTTGGCTTGTATTCGCTCGGCCATTGGGCCTCTGCTAAAATGAATGAGGCTTCCCACCACTCCTCGTTTCGGTCTCAATTTCCTCTTTTTCTAGCCTAGCCGAAATTATCTGATATATAAGGTATTATATGAGTATAAAGTGGCGGAGCTGTATTTTCTCTATGCTATATTTATTGTGCATGCTATTTATTTTACTCCAATGATCGCATGTTAGTATTATTTGCTGCGGGCCGGTCCCGCTACCGAGGCAGGCGCCTCTACTATCGAGGTCACGCTCCAGTTCACCTCCCTTTCAGTCATATGAGGTCCAGATTTTAAACCTTTGTTTACGTAGGGATTGTATTCGCTCGGCCATGGGCCTCTGCTAAAATAAATGAGACTTCGCACCACTCCTCGTCTCGGTCTCCATTTCCTCTTTTTCTAGCCAAGCCAAATTTATATTATATATATGTATATATGTGTATATATATATGTATATTTATGTATATCTATGTATATATGTGTATATATGTATATATATGTATACCTATTTATGTATATGTATATTCATGTATGTCTATGTATATATATGTATATATATGTACATCTATGTATATCTATCTATATCTATGTATATCTATGTATATATGTATATATATGTATATCTATGTATATCCATGTATGTCTATTTATATCCATGTATATCTATGTATGTCTGTGTATATCGATGTATATCCATTTATATCGATGTATATCCATTTATATCTATTTTTATCTTTGTAGATATGTTTATATTGATGTATATCTATGTATATCTAAGTATATATATATATATATCTCTGTATATCTCTGTATATCTCTGTAAATCTATGTATATGTATGTACATGTTTACGTATATATATATATATATGTTAATATATACATATATGACTGACGAAGGCTTTGATCGACTTGGCTACTCGTTCTGTGCAAATCTGGCAGCATGACAGAGAACACTGGTGCAGGCCACATCTACCAGGGGGCGCCACCTCTAGGGTCTGGTACCCCCTCCTTCCGCCACCACCAAACACAGACTTTCCATTGAGTTCGCATCATGCTGGCAAGCGAGGACTTAGACATTTTGTTGGTGTTTGGGTGTCTTTTCACACATTAAAACATAGCTGATATCAATCTTACAATTCGCATTGCTTGACCGTTTGAATTGGACTTTTCCGACCAGAGGCCACCATCAAGGACCAGAAGGGACCAGACGGGATGGCCGACTGAATTGAGCGATCGTCTCCCGTTTTGGTGGATCATGGGATTCTACCGCAAAGGTTCGAACTGATCAAGTCAAACCAATGACTTAGAAATTGATACTTGTCTCTTTCTAGCCAGGCGCTCGGAATTATTAGGATAAGGCAAGGACTGGTTGGGTCAGTGTCTGCATAATTTGACTGAGTGGGATATCAGGTGGTGTTCTCTGTGGCGGAGTGGTTAGAGTGTCTGACTTTTTTCTAGGTCGGACTCCTAATCTGAAGGTCAGTGGTTCGATTCCCTGTGCCCCACCTCTGCCAATTTGGATTTCCACCGCTGTGTATAACTTACAGCGTTATCAAAGGCCAGTTGCTCTCATACCATGTCTATGTGGTGTGGGAGGTTAAAAATCCCTTGGGTCGGTAAAAGTGTAGACTCGGGCTTTCTATCAACAAACTGTCTAATGGTGAAAACAAGACCATTCAGAATTATCCATGATAGGCAGCATAAATCTTCAAGAAAAGAAAAAAAGGTTGTGGTGCTGGCAGCCTGGTCTCCCAGTGGGACACCGCTATAAAGTCACCAGTAATGCGCACTGTCACAAGCCGGTATCCGTCCTGATATGATCATAGATGTTACCAGGATGTAAAACGCCAACAAGCAACCCACAGCAGACATCGTGTTGTGTGTCCTTGTGTGTCATGGCCCTGTCACACTATGACGCTTCTCGCCGGCGCGCCATCAGCGCGCAAATCTTCTATGCGTCGAGACACGTCCAACTTTTCAACGGTTTGGGGAAAAAGTTTGGCATCAGCGCGGCACATTATTCTACGGGTGTCGACGCGTGAGGGAAAAAAAAAGAAGAAAAGTTTGGCGCGACGTCTTCATATGACCTTAGATGTAGCTAGGACGTAAAACAACAAAGTTTGGCGCAATGTGTAAGAACGACAGTCACGTGCACGCGGCGACTGCCTAGCATTCGCATAACGTTATTCCAGCGCTGTCGACGTGCTTCTGACGTCGCCATAATATTGGCAACCGCGCGTTGAAGCGCGTTGTCGGTCATCACATTTTTTTGACATGCTTAAATCATCTAGCAACCTGCTATGCTCGCCGATGTCCTCCGGTGACTGTCAATGTCCAGGATAGTGTACCGACGTGTACCGACGTTCGCATAACGTCCCCCTAACATTTCCTGACGTTTCCCGACGTTTTGCAAAAAAATCACACATGTCGACGCACGTTGGAGAGAAATGTCATAGTGTGACAGGGGTATGAGCTTGTGATGATTCTCAATGGTAGTAGCAATGCACATCCGGCCGATGTCGGCTGCTGCGTTTGATTGGGAGTAATAAGCCGGGTTCGGCGTGCAGGCAATTAGGCTGAGTAGCTGAGTGCGCCGTATTACCCTCATTGAAGTGCACTTGGATAGTTCATCAGCAGCACGAAGCCGCAGGCTGAGTGACCAATAAGCACCGAGTAGCGGCGTCTCCAGACGACTCATCTTCCAGCAGACGAGTGGGGTCTTAGTCATTTTCCTTATTTTCCTTCTTTCTTTTTTCTTCTTATTATTTTATTCAGTCATCTGTGACATGAGCATCATCCCCTGTGGACTTGACACGCTTCACAGGTTCTGATCTGTGTGAAGATATCCAACATGGTTTACAACAAGGTTTAACATGTTAGTTATAGCATAATTATAACACAGCACACATCTGTCTGCATAAGTTTGTTTATAAGTTTGTACAGTAAGCCACTTCTGGGTCAATGTAAGTGTCGTATAGAAAAAAAACACAAAGATAATCCAGTTCCCAAAAATTTGCCTAGTTGGGAACCAGACTGATATAATCTACTCCGACTAAACAGGAACCCACATGCAATGCTTAGTTAATAGTTGTTTGGTATTTCTTTTTAATTTAATACCAATTATAGCAGGGAAGATAATTTCTCGCCCATCGGGGGTTTCACGACTTTCAGCGATTGATTTTGAAATTTTTTGATATTATTCCAAATCCATTGAGAAAATTAAGCGGTCGATGGGTAGCGTTACATCCAGCATTACTCACATGTGACATGTAGCCATATATATATATATTTTTTTTTTTTATATTTGTGTTATATACCTGACCATGTAATTTCTGCAATAAAGCGAACAAGTGTAATGTAATGAAAACACTAATTCTGTTTTCAAAATATACCAGAATTCACCATTTTGACGGTAAATTTCCTTATCTCTCCAGGACGGTAGCAACCCCCCCCCCCCCAACTCCTCCAGCCCACTCCTCCAGCCCCCTCCTCCCTGCACAGTCTCTATGCATCCCCCGCCAAAGGCCCCCTCCCCTCCCACCCACCCCCAACCCCTCCATCTTTTTAGGTCTGACCTGTTCCTATCCCGCGGATTTAGAAACACAATTTGTTGGTTTTCTCAGCAAGTTCAGAGACAAGATAAACAAGATGGACGACGAGCTTGGAGCGACGCCCAACATTGGTCTTGCGCCTCTGGCCGGTCCAATGCCCAGAGCGATCAAATAACCGGGCGGGTCCCAGTCGGAGACCCCAGTGCGGGTAAATGTGTTGGTCAGATTGCCATAGTTGCCTAATGCAATCTCCTTCCCCAGCAATTCGGCCAGGGGACGAGGTGCGGCTACAGAAGGTGTGCAATTACCCACAGGTTTGTGTGCTGAAATTTGCCCTGATTAATAGATTCCCATCCAGCGTGGAATGTAGAGGAAGGGAATGGAATGCCTGATCGTATAACCACAAAGGGTCAGTCAACAGCCGGGGGAGAGGAGGGGAGGGGGGGGGTACAGGGTGGTGGGGGTGATTTATCAACACTTACTCTCACATTAGCGTCATCAAATAAGAGGATTGAGATTATATTTATCCAGATAATATTTATCCAGTTGTGTAGTTAATACATGATTGTGTATCTAAAAATTGTGATATATGTACATATCATCATCATCATCATGCTGTCGGTTGCGATGCGACGAAGACTGCTTTAATTACTTGACTGCCACTCTCCATTTAGCTCTCTGCTGTGAGAGTGATGTCCATGAGTCGGTCTTAATGTCTCTCAGCTTCAGGTTTCTCTTGATGGTATCCTTGAACCAGAGACGAGGGTGCCCTCTCTTTCTGTAACCAGAAGACAGTTGAGAGTAGAGGATCTGCTTTGGTAGCCTGTCTGATGACATCCTCATGAAGTGTCCAGTCCACTGGAGATTCTTTTTGATCAGGAGATCTTCCATAGAGGGCAGCTCCGTCCATTTGAGTATTTCCTTATTTGTCACTTTGTCCTTCCAGGTTAGCCTCATGAATGAACGCAGATGTCGCATCATGAAGGCATGCAGATTTTTCACCTCTCATCTGTACACTCTCCAGGCCTCGGCTCCGTATAGTAGGGTGGATAGCACGATTGCACAGTAGATCTTGCTTTTGACCCGCATGGACACATGGTGATTGTTCCAGAGTCTCTGGCATAGCCTGCTGAAAGATGCGCTAGCCTTGGCATTCTTCCTCTGTATTTCAGCATCAATGCGTCCATCACTTGATATAGTGCTTCTGATGTAGGTGAATTCCAGAACAGAGTTCAGCTTGTTTCCGTCAACCATGATTTCCTCCTCTCGGGTTCTTGTAGAGTTGGGTTGGTACAGCACCTCTGTCTTCTTGATGTTAATCTTCAGGCCGAACTTCTTTGATGCATTGGAGAAAGCGTACATATATAGTAATGATATTGAGGGGGGACGGGGGTACAGGATTGTGGGGGTGACTTACCAACACTTACTCTCACATGAGCGGACCACTACATGAGCGAAGCATGTCATCAAATAAGAGGATTGAGATTATGTTTATCCAGTTGTGTAGTTAATAGATGATTGCGTTTGAAAAAATCGTGATATATACACATATATATATATATACCAACGATATAGGGGGGGGGGGTACAGGAAGGTGGTGGTGTTTTACCAACACTTACTCTCACATGAGTGAACCACTACATCTTAATGTCATCACATAAGAGGATTGTGATTATGTTTATCTAGTTGTGTAGTTAATAGATGATTGTGTTTCTAAAAATGGTGATATATATATGTACATATCTAGTAACGATATAGAAGGGAGTCGGGGGTACAGGAAGGTGGTGGTGTTTTACCAATTCTTACTCTCACATGAGTGAACCACTACATCTTAATGTCATCAAATAAGAGGATTGAGATTAACTGTATCCAGCTGATTACATCTTAAAGTTGTATAGTCCGATGGTGATGAGTGTGCGCCTTTAATGTATATATTTTATATATCTACCTACCACTTAATATATCCTCCGGTGCGAGTGACACTGGTCTACATCCGGTGGAGGCGAGGAAGCCGCAGGTGGCACCACCGGTACAGTGTTGGCTCTTACGGAGTATAACAATAATGATAATAAATCCCTTACATATCTTTATACTTGTATAATTCGTTATACATCACATATTAAGTGTCTGCATAGTACCGAAAGCAGCAACAGGATGACAGACATAACCAAAATGTGCCAAATCATTACATTGCCACTTTGCGGCTTTAGGCCTCAGGTCGAACTAATACCTGACTAGAGATGTCTGATGCCGCATCCAACCTGCTAATTATTTCGCTAGGAGATGATTTGGGCTTAAAGGTTAACAGCGGATCATTCTAACTGTATAAACCCAACCCTTTCTGCAAACACCAGCACATCATTTTAGCCAATATAACAATAGACAATGAGGAATTGTTAGTTGGATTTACATTCAGATAAATGCTCGCCTACACCAATGTTGTAATGGTTTTTTGGGTTGCTTATAATGTCACATTATGACGTATGTCCCCAGCATGCCACCAATGCGGAAAATCACTTTTTTACATCGAGAAGCGTCAAACTTTTCAGCAGGGGGGGCGCAAAGTTGGACGTATACATACTGTATGCACCGCGTATGGCCAACATATGACCAACGTATGGCTAACATACCTCCCGGCGATAAATGCTTGAATTACACTCACGGTACGTTCACAGAATGCTGGTGAACGTTATATATGTTATTCGATCGCCAGAACTATGCTTCATACGTTACATACCTCAAGACACGCTGGAGAAACGCTAAACGTATGTTAGACATATGTTAGGCAAACGTTATCCATACATTGTCAGTATGCAGACTGTACGTTCCCACTGCCTTTATAGTAGGTCAACATAGTGCAATGTAGTGCACCATAGTGAACAACATTTGACTAACATACGTCTAACATACATCGACCTACACCTAACGCTTACATAACATACGGCAGACGTAAAATCCACACGTTGTCGAACGTTGTTGTGCATCAAAAGTTTTGCGCATGCACAAGACTTTGCCGACCCCCTGACGTGCGACTCCGTATCTCGATGAACGTTGACATACATTGGCGTATACCAATATTGCATCCCTTGTATAACATCCTACTTAAGTTCACCTCACACAGGCTTTATGTCAGATTATCAGTTAGTATGAGGCCGATTTGATTTATTATGATGTAATAGCACTCATATATGCACATCATTAAAACTGAATTAAAAGTAATTAGGTAAATTAATACGGCACACTACGTGACAATAACGTATTATGCCCAGATTTTAATAAGAACTCCAACAATAGTACCAACGCTGTAAATTACAAGTTTTATAATCAGTTACAAATTTCTTTTTATATTAAAATACTATATAACATTCTCTACGCAAACTTCCCACAAGTCATATTGGAATCTACTTCTTGTTAATACCCCTGTCACAATACGGCGTAACGAGCAAACGTAAGTCTGAGGTGATCAGGTTTCATCATTACGTTGACGTACGTTGGGTTACATTATGATGACGTCAGGATGACGTTACACTGATGTCGAGCTACATCACGTTATGTCGTGTTACATTGGCGCACGTCAAAGTTTTGAACCTCTTCAAAACTTGCGACGTACCTCGAACGTAAGGGTTTACGTTCGCCGTATGTTCTGTACACGTTTGGCGAACGTCAATGACGTTAAACAGACATTAGTCAAACGCTGCTCACTATGTTCAACTACGTTCCACTATGGTGACCCACATTAAACCCAGTGGAAACATCCATGTGGCGTAATGGGAACGTCAGGAGAAAGTCAGGAGAATGTCAGGAGAACGTCAGGAGAACATACGTTCAATGTATGTTCAACGTTTCGCCACCGTGTCATGAAGTATGTAACGTCACATAACATAGTTCTGGTGATGGAATAACGTTGATAACATTCCGTGAGCCTAATGACGTTATCCTCTCTCGTTGAATGACGATATCACTATGCTTTACTGACGTTACGCTGTCGTCAACTACGCTGCATCCACGTTCAATTTGTGCCCAAATTTGGATACTACGCCGAGAAGTTCAACGTTCTTCACATTCTCCCTACACTGACATCATTACGTCATAATGTGACAGGGCCTTAACGCTACCAATATTTGCAATATAGCATGAACACCAAAGTGCTCACACCATGATATATTTGGCAGTAATTCAACGGAAAAGCTGTCCATTAAGTTTCCGCCAAGTTAATTCACCAGTTTAAGTTCTGTCTTGGTGGTTGTTGGAGTTTTACGTCCTGGCAACATCTAAGGACATTTCAGACTCCATCAGTGACACCGCATCAAGGGAAACTCTAGCATTCTCTCCTATTAAGCCAATGCGCTGAAAACTCCCCCAAAACAAATAAATAGTTGCATTTAGCGGACAACTCAGATCAACATTGCCCTCACATATCGGCCCGCTCATCAGAGAGACAAGCAAATAGAACGTGAGAGTGACCGACCTTTGAATAAAAAACTGTTCTCACATGGTAGTGGTTCGCCAACCCCAGTGGTCGGTGAAAACAGATACTACTGTATATTTATTATTATTATTATTATTATTATAACTCCCTGCTGATGTTTTTCTCGTACAATAAATCCTGTGTTATGGAGGAAATACGAAGCATGATACATCATCAGTATGTTAAAGACAGACCAGACGATCATGGGTTCGAACCCTGGTTGAGTCAAACCAATGACTTAAAAATTGTATGCTTGACACTTCCTAGCCAGGCGCTTGGCATTATTAGGATATGAGAAGGACTGGTTGGCTCAGTACCAGGATAATGTGACTGAGTGAGATATCAGGTCATAGTGCAGGGAGCCTGGACTCCTAGGGGGGGGCAACACTATAAAGTCGCCATAGGTATTCCCTTTGGATACCCACCTCCGGTCATGCATGGCACAAACATTGTATTCTAACCATTGTCTGAACAATTCCTTATTATTAAAGCTGCATTGTCCAATGAAGCATCAAATTTTCAAAATCAGAACAATTATCTAGATTTGAGTGTACATATCTAACTTAGATACTGGTGCACTCATTAAGTATTTGTTGCCACATACAAGGGAACACTGTGTCGAATCAATAGAACATGTTACTACACAGATCTTAAAGCTGCATAGTCCGATGAAAACACCAAATTTTCAAAACCAAAACAATTATCCAGATTTGATTCTACATATCCAACTTAGATACTGGTGTACATATTATACCACTGTCACACTACGACGTAATGAGCAAACGTAAGGCTGACGTGATCACGTTTCGTCATTACGTTGACATACGTTGGGTTACGTTATGATGACGTCAGAATGACATTAGACTGACGTCGAGCTACGTCACGTTACATCGTGTGATGTCGGCGTGCGTCAAAGTTTTGAACCTGTTCAAAACTTTTGACGTAACTCAAACGTAAGGGTTTATGTTCGCCATACGTTCTGTACACATTCGGCAAACGTCAATGACGTTAAACAGACGTTAGTCAAACGCTGCTCACTATGGTCAACTACATTCCACTACGTTGACCCACATTAAACCCGGTGGAAACCTCCACGTGGCGTAATGGGAACATCAGGATAACGTCAGGAGAACGTCAGGAGAATGTACGTTCAACATATGTTCAATGTTTCGCGACTGTGTCATGACGTATGTAACATCACGTAACATAGTTCTGGTGATGGAATAACGTTCATAACATTCCGTGAACGTAATGAAGTTGTCCTCTCTAGTTGAATGACGGTATCACTACACTTTACCGACGTTACGCTCTCGTCAACTACGCTGCATCCACGATCAACTTGTGCCCAAATTTGCATACTATGCCGAGAAGTTCAATGTTCTTCACGTTCTCCCTACGCCGACGTCGTTACGTCGTAGTGTGACAGGCCCTTTAAGCCCTTGTCACCATATAGAAGGGCATACAGAACCAATTTATTAGAACCTGTTAGTGCATAAGCCTATGGTATCAGAGTTTTGGCGTGCATGCAAACAATATTTTCACCTGTTTGAATTTCAAATATCTCAAAAGGTAGCCATTTCAATTAAAAGTTACTTCAAACTAAAGTAAGGTAGATTATAATGATCAATTTAATATATTTATCCCAGAAAAATGTCAGGAACTCAAAACCATCGGACTATGCAACTTGAACATCTCTACGAGTATTGCCATTAGTTATTTGCGTTTGTCGGCTGGCACTGCATTCTGCAAGAAGTCCCTTCTTTGTGCACTGCGCATCCGTTATGAGCAGACGACATAAAGAAGCCGTCTAGTGACGTCACGCAGCGCGGCAACTCCATATAAGGACTATTTCGATCAGACGGCTTAATATGGAGAACAATGGTATGAGCGTTAACCGAAAAATATTGAAATCAGGCAACGCGATGCATTACATATGACTACATAAAGTTAGCTGTGAGCAGACGAGATTTAACTAGTTATTCATTCGACATATCATTGACAACGGACGTCTTGGCCGAATCGATAGAGCGTAGGATTTCCGGGCGGATGGTCGGGAGTTCGAATCCCAGCCGAGTCAAACCGATGACGTATGTAATTGATACTTGTGACTTCCTAGCCTGGCAGTCGGCATTAATAGGATAGAACAAAGACTGGTTAGACCAGGATCAGGATAATGTGACTGTGTGGAATATCAGGTCATGGTGCAAGTGGCCTGGTCACCAAGCGGGGCTATCACTATAAAGTCGCCATGAGTGCGTGTTTATACAAATGGGTACCCATCCTGATATGACACTAGTCCAAGCAGTAGTCTACCAGTAGTGTATGGAGAATACTCAGACATTAATGAAACAATCTCTAGACTTCCGCATACCTCCCTCTTCTCTATACAGTACAACTCCGTTAAGCCAAGCTCGGTTAAACCAATGATCGGTTAATCCAAACAAATTTATAGGGTCCCTTCAAGTTTGGTTTAAAGTTGTTCTACTGTATATCTATTGGTACATGAGTTAATCAAGCAGGGGAAATTTCAATTGCAGACACTTGATCTTCCTCATTCCACTGTTTCTTGCCCTATCCTAGTAATGCGTAGCGCCAGGCTAAGTAGCGACAAGTATCAATATTTAAGTCATTGGGTTTGACTCGGCCAGGGTTTAAACCAAGGAGGTCCAAAACCCATGACATACCAGAACGGGAGGTGGACGATCAAATCGTAAATACTCGTAACGTTCGTTATGTACCACACATATATATATATATATATAAATATATATGTATATGTCTAATTATAGAAGCATGTTTGGGTATGACAGTGACATCCATATAGATTCCAGTATCAGGTAGAGGCAAAGGATGCTGGTGTCGGGTGGCGTCCCATTGGACCCATTCTGTGAACTAGGTCACCAGACGCGCCCATTTTGGACAATGTGTGTCAGGGCTATCAGGCCGACATGCATGCATTCTAGATTAATTGTTTCAGTCAGTGATGGACGACTGTTGGGCTTCAACCTACAATCAAAGGTAGAACTCCAATCTCATTCGTGTGCTCAATGAATGTCATCAGAACTAAGATACTTCGTTGGTGACACACTGCGTCGATGACAGACTACGTCGGTGACAGACAACACTGTGTCGGTGACAGACTGAGTCAGTGACAGCCTCCATCGGTGATAAACTGAGTCAGTGACAGACTGCGTCAGTGACAGTCTCTGTCAGTGACAGATTGTGTCGGTGACAGAATGACCCAGTGACAGATTGCGTCGATGACAGACAGCGTCGGTGACACAGACAACACTGTGTCGGTGGCAGACTGCTTCAGTGACAGACTCCATCGGTGATAGACTGAGTCAGTGACATACTGCGTTGGTGACAGTCTCTGTCGGTGAGAGATTGCGTCGGTGACAGACTGACCCAGCGACAGACTGTGTCAGTGACGGACCATGTCGGTGACCGACAGTGTTGGTGACAGACTGCGTCGGTGGCAGACTGTTTCAGTGACTGACTGTGTCGGTGACAGACTGCATCGGTGGCAGACTGCATCGGTGATGGCTTGTGTCAGTGCCAGACTGCGTCATGGACAGACTGAGTCGGTGACGTATTGCGTCGATGGCAGATTGCGTTGGTGACAGCCGACGTCGGTGTGAGACTCCATCAGTGACATCGCATCAAGGGAAACTCTAGCAATGTCTCCTTAGTTAAAACTTAACCACATCAATGTTTCATTTATTCTTTTTAAACCGAAGCTTTCCGTGAGAAGCTGTTCCATTCCATCCACCAGACTGGGTGGGCAATTGAGTAGAGCGTCCGTCTCCTGTTTTGGGAGATCGGGAGATCCGAACCCATGAGTTTGTGGGTTCGAAGCCTGGTCAAGTCAAACCAATGACTTAGAAATTTATACTTGTCGCTTCCTAGCCTGGCGCTCGGCATTATTAGGATAGGGCAAGGACTGGTTGGCTCAGTGCCAGGATAATGTGACTGAGTGGGATATCAGGTCAGGGTGCTGGCGGCCTGGTGTCCCAGTTGGGCAGCACTATAAAGTTGCCATGAGTGTGCACTGTCACAAGTCGGTGCCCGTCCTGATATGACCTTAGATCTTGCTAGGACGTAAAACAACAACAAACAAACAAGCTGTTCCATCCAAGTGTTTCTATTTCTATCTTCTCTGTGTTTCTCTTCCCCGCCTACATCTCCAATATTGGAAAACCAATGCAAGGACAAGAGACAACCCCAATCCACCCCACGCCCCACCTCCACCCCACCCCACCCCCTCTTCTCTGGATAATAGCAACTATAATCATGTAGTTTCCCGCGTGAGGTGATTCGCTGGTGTCGCGGTGTTTCTAAAAGATAACTGGCGTTTCTTTAAAGAAAAATGTTTGGTGGAATGTTGATGAGAACAATTTGATGGTGTGGCGTGGTGTGGCGTGGTGTACCATGTGGCGTAGTGTGGTGTGGTGTGGTGTGGTGTGGCGTGGTGAAGCTTGGGACGTTCTGCTGTGGTGCGGTGTGGTGTGGTAGGGCGTGGCATGGCGTGGTGTGGTGAGGTGTGGAATGGTTTGGCGTGGGGCGGTGTGGTGTGTCATAGTGTGGCTTTGTGTGGTGTGGTGTGGTGTGGCATAGTGTGGCGTGGTGTGGTGTGGTATAGTGTAGTGTGGTGTGGCGTGGGGCCGCCTTGGGAGGGTGAGGGGTGAGGTGGGGTGAGGGGGCACATGCCACATGGGGACGCCGCGTCTTGTGAGTGCTCCATCATGCGGCATTTGTTATCTTCGTCACGAACTCGCCATCCGATTGGAGGCCGCCTAATAACTGGGGCAGGCAGACGACATATTACTTCCCCTCTTCTTTTTACTGGACGATTGATCTCGCTGGATGTGGCGCTTCCCGCCAGTTTCCACTGCGCCGTTGTGGACACAAAGGGTGCGATTGTAGAGTGATTGCGGTGGTTCGCAGCGCCCCCTATGCACAGACGTCGCCTGCAGACACTTGCTGCAAATAAGGGAATCTGATTGGTCGCTGGCCTCTGCTGCCTTTGGGATGTGTGCGTATTGTTTAGCGAAACTTCTTTGAGTGCATGCATTGTTTAGCAAAACTTTGTCCGCACGCACTGTTTAGCAAAACTTCTTTGAGAGTGTGCACTGTTTAGCGAAACTTCTTTGTGAGTGTACACTGTTCAGCGAAACTTCTTCGTGAGTGTAAACTGTGTAGCAAACCTTCTTTGTGAGTGTGCACTGTTTAGCGAAACTTCTTTGTGAGGGTGGACTGTTTAGCAAAACTTCTTTGTGAGGGTGGACTGTTTAGCGAAACTTCTTTGTGCGTGACCACTGTTTAGTGAAACTTCTTTGTGGATGCACACTATTTAGCGAAACTTCTTTGTATGTGTGCACTGTTTAGCTCACACATTTTTGTGTATGCACACTGTTTAGTGAAACTTCTTTGTGGATCCACACTATTTAGCGAAACTGGTTTGAGTGTGTGCACTGTTTAGATAACACATTTTTGTGTATGCACACTGTTTAGTGAAACTTCTTTCTTCAATTCAGTAAAGGAGAATTATTACTTAAATAGTTGATTGTGATGAGATATCTAATTCTTTGATGCAATGTTTGTGTTCATGTGGTCACAGCTGTCACTATTTCATTGTTTTTTTCACTTATTTCTTAAAGAGCCAATAACGCAACCAACACAATTTCGCTTATTCAAAATTATCATGATCCAATGTCTAGGAATTATCGGAACTATCTATAAATTGGAGTTATTTAGGACTTAATCAAAACTAGGAGTACTGTAATCAACTTGTGCCTATTATACTCATTCGGCCATAATGACCCCTTTGACCCCTTTTCGGCGCTTAGAGTGACAGAGGACAAGGAATACATATTCAGATGAATATGCTTTCTCTATGGAATAGAACTGTAACTTAATTATCTGATTATCCTGTCACAAGTTGCTACCCGTCCTGATTTGACCTCAGATGTTGCTAGGACGCCCCGACACCCACACACAGTAAGCCATAAATTAAGCCAGATATTTTTTTGGTAGATGGCGGTGAGGGGGGGGGGGTGATTCTAGTGACACTAAAGTGGATGCACGTGTGCAGGAATATACACATGAGTTGATTACTTGACAATGTGACTGAGTGGGATATCAGGTCATGGTGCCGGTGTCCTGATTTCCCAGTGGACCAGCACTATTAAGTCGCCACGAGTGCGCACTGTCACAAGTCGGTACCCGTCCTGATATGACCTTAGATGTTGCTAGGACGTAAAACAACAGACAAACAAAGATTACTTGATAAAACACGCGGCCTTAATTACTAGACAAATGAGGCCAGGAACTCGAATATAAACAACGCCAACTCCTATGGCGCCACCTGGGGAGGAGCGGCGGAATGACACGGCCCTACATTAGCAGCGCCACGCGGCGGGAGGTGCTGTAACTGCTTCTCGGACGAGCGTTAAGAGCAGCGGTTTCAACAGGTCCATGCTGCTGTCGTTGTGAGAACATTTTGGGGTTGAGCTGGGTGATTTGGAGAGTGTGTGTGGGGGGTGGGGGTAGGGGGGTTTAGGAAGGGTGCAAGCAGATGGTACATCATCATCATCATGCTGTCAGTCGCGATGCGACAAAGACTGCTTTCATTACTTGAATGCCGCTCTCCCTTTAGCTCTCCGATGTGAGAGTTGTGTCCATGAGTCGGTCAAATGTGTTGCGCTGTGTTCCTCCTAGCTGATTTTCCGCTGTCGACGGAAGATGAGCTCGAGCAGCGCAGTCCTTGGTAACCTGAGCGATGACCGAGCCGGTATGGTGTTTTGTGCGGCTGTACATTTCATGAAAGCTGCCTGCAAAAGTATTGAAGTGCTGCTGGCTTTTGCAAGTTACCAGCGGCACTCTCTCGGGGAGCAAATGAGGTTTCACACCGGCAAAAACATGTCAAGACAGGCGCAAAGCTATTTGTCCCTGCAGCGGCTGGTTGGGAGATGTTGGGAGTTCCATACATCAGCCGCCCTTAATGCTGCCACAGTGACATGGTTTTCTGTTTAGGGTTTGCTCCCTTAGCCTTTGGTTCTGTCAAGAACCTGTACCACAAGGCAGTGGTTTACAACTCTGCAGGGCCGGGGGCCTCAAACTCCCTGAGGTATTGCTATACCTGCATTACCTGCATACTAAGCAGATGGTACACCAACCATAGAACCAGGATTTATCCCATATATGTCTGCCTCTCTCGGGAATCTCCTGGAGTGAATTGAAAACATACATATTTATTCAGTGTCCCAGATGCTGATTGATTGACTGACTGACTGATTGATTGATTTGTGATGGCTTTATGCAAATTTCCGCAGCAAAGACCGTATTCACGGTGAGAAATGCTTAGATTTGATTCTGTCTTTCTAACTTCAGTTAATGACATCTCTAATGTGAGCGAATACGATTATATAATACACACGCTTCTAAAACCAGCGGATATGATTATATTATAGACATACTTCTAAAAAAACACTGAAACAAGTCGCTAAGCAACTCATTTTAGAGTTCGTTTCCAAGTAGATATTAGACCAAGAGACCTATAATTTAGGATTGAGACATTAGCTATGAGAGCAGGACACCATAATCCTGAATCTAGGTGATGTCGAGAAGTGGGCAAAGCCTGCCTCATGCTACGCGAAAATTCGACTTGAATACCAATGATGGTTGGTTGTTGGGTTCTTACGTCCTGACAACATCTAAGGTCATATCAGGACGGGTACCGACTTATGACAGTGTGTACTCATGATGGCATTATAGTGTTGCCCCACTGGGATACCAGGCCACTGGCACCATGACCTGATATCCCACTCAGTCACATTATCCTGACACTGAGCCAACCAGTCCTTGCCCTAACCTAATAATTCTGAGTGCCTGGCTAGGAAGAGACAAGTACCAATTTTTAAGTCATTTGGTTTAACTCGACCCAGGTTCGGCCCCCCCCCCCCGCCATTGATCAGGCATCGGTAACAAGAATATAATGTTTGATTCCCGACTAAGGATTTAAATGAAATTACAGTAAAAGCTCTCTAACCGACCACCTCCACAGATCAACCACTCCCCTATATCGATCGCTTTATTAGGGTCCCAACAATGCCACTGTAAGTTGTAACCGTATTCTAACTCCCTAAACCGACCACATCACTAAATCGACCACTTAAAGTCGGTCCCAAGGTGGGTCGATTTAGAGAGGTTTTACTGTATCTGTAATGTAAGCTTACACTTAGTCATATTCACTTATAGTGAATTACTGTGATAATCCATATCAATTACTGTCAGCCACGGACAATTATTAAAGTTGCATAGTCCGATGGTTTTGAATTTCTGTCATTTTCTGAGATGAATAGATCATGTCGATCTTTAAAATCTATCTTATGTTCGTTTCAAGTAACCTGTGTTTTAAATGGCTAACTTTTGAGATATTTGAAGTGCAAACATGCCAAATTTATTTTGTCAAGCATGCCAAAACGCTGACATCTCTAATGTGAACGAATACGATTATAGAATACACACGCTTCTAAAACCAGCGGATATGATTATATTATAGACATACTTCTAAAAAAACACTGAAACAAGTCGCTAAGCAACTCATTTTAGAGTTCGTTTGGCTAGGGCAAATTGACGCAGCGCAGTCCTTGGTAACCCGAGCGACGACCGAGCCGGTATGGTGTTTTGTGCGGCTGTACATTTCATGAAAGCTGCCTGCAAAAGTATTGAAGTGCTGCTGGCTTTTGCAAGTTACCAGCGGCACTCGAGCAGCGCAGTCCTTGGTAACCCGAGCGACGACCGAGCCGGTATGGTGTTTTGTATCAGGTTGTATTACATTGCCTCATTATTCCCTTCTATGTGGTGACAAATGATTAATAAGTAGACCCGTATGTAAGTTAGATATGTAGAATCATATCTAGATAATTGCTTTCGTTTTGAAAATGTTAAATTTTCATCAGACTATGCAGCCCTAAGCATGGATAATAGCGATGTTGTATCAGGAAAATGCATAACTAATTGAGCGAGTGGGGGGGGGGAGCTTCTATCCTGGGTGATTTGTGGATACCATCTTAATTGTACCAACTCTTTAACTATTTAAGTATTGGAATAGAAAACAACAACGAGATTCTCGCGTGAATGTCGTAGTAGTGGAAATGGTAGTTAGAATCGGGTGTACTCTCTATCAGCCTTTTCTTGTATTGCATGAAAATAAAACAGGTATATTATATATAGCAATGTATGTATGTGGTCGCCGTATATATATATATATATGTTAAGTGGGCGAGACTACACAACCGGTGGAAATGCGGGCTGGGCTGATTAGCTCGCATTCTGAAATGCAGGCTACTCAGGCTCACATTTGCCACCATTTGTGGGGCCATGTTCCCTGCTGTAATGCGTTGCTAGGATACGTCAATTGTGACTTTCCTAGCAATGGTGGGAGGTCGAGCACTCGGGCTCCGATCCATCAGACGTGTTTCTGCACGCTCTGATGTTTTAGATGAGATTTAGGCTTTTATTGTCGAAATTCCAAACTGATTTAACTTATTGTACTTAGTCGTTATTCAGTGAAATTCATCTTTGAAAGAACTCTTACATTGTTAGTTAGGGTAAGAATAAAGCTGTGAGCTCTTAAGAAGTAATTGGAACATTCCTTGCATTTTTTACTATTCTCCAGTCTTATATTATTGACCGCTATGGTCAACCTGATATTGGTATTCAATTGTTCTATAAACGTATTTAATTAAGGGCCTTCCACCCCACAGACTGCAGAGGGTCAAACTTCCCACCTCCGGGGATATAGTAGCGACCGTTCTAGCCCGGCTCAAGTTAGTGTGAAGGCGGCCAACCGGCGGCGGGACGAGAGACGACAGCGGCCCAGCGGCAGGCCCAGAAATTCACATGGAAACAATTATATATTAACACGTAGGCTCACCTTAAGTGGGGTGGAATAGCCAGACGGTTAAATATATATATATATATATATAATATATATAATATATATATATATATAATATATATATATATAATATATATATACATGTATATGTAATTAGTTTTTTTAGGGATTGCGTCCTAGCCACATCAGTTCTCACGTCAGGGTGGATACCGATTTGTGACACCACCTTCCTAACCAGTCCTTGCCCTATCCTAGTGATGTATAAACGCCAGGATAGATGGTGACAGGCATCAATATTGTAAATCATTGGCTTGACTGGGATGGGATCTGAACTCCTGACCCATTCCGCACGGACAGCTTGCACTGTACCATTTGGGCCGTGTCTGGGCTGTATGTATATATCCTGTATAATCCACTATTCAAGTATAACAAGCCAGAATATCCCTTTTACTCCCCCAGCCACTGAGCGATCAGTTGGTTACCTCTATTCATTAGGTCATCTACTAATACAACCTCAGCTCTCCACGTGGCGCCACCAACTCAGCGGCCATTATGCTCACTCACCGTACCGCTGAACATTATTATGCTTTTAGCAATGTATCTATGTGGTTGCTGCTTAAAGCTGCATAGTTCGATGAAATATCAAATTTTCAAAACGAAACCAATTATCTAGATTTTATTTTACATATCTAACTTAGATACTGATGCACTTATTAAGCATTTGTTTCTGCGTAGAAGGCAATACTGAGTCAATTTAACAGAACCTGTTACTACAGAAATCTATGCAGTCAGAGTTTTGGCAAGCTTGCCAAAACTAATTTTCTGTGTTTGCAGTCAAAATTACTCAACAGTTTACCATTTAAAATAAAAGTAACTTTGAAATAATTTAAAGTAAATACTAGTGCTCAGTCTAATATATTTATCTCAGAAGAAATACAGAATTTCAAAACCATCGGACTATGCAACTTTAAGCGGTTGCCATCTCAGAGAGACTACATTGTCTTACTTTTATTTTAGTCTTTTTCCTGGAGGCGATTTTGACTGTGCAACCCGTACACTTTCTGGCAAATGACGTCACGAGCGTTGGCGATATATATAATATAGCACGGATAGGCTGTTGGCGATTATATATATACAATATAGCACGGAGACGCTGGCATTGTGATGACGTCACGCGCGGTGTTGGCCTGACACCGGAGCATCACCTGGTGTCAACGCGTCGCACACGGCTGGCGGGCAGGTCTTTCTTCTCACCGACTGCCCTGCCACCTGCCAGCGGGTGGCTTCACTCACTCCGCGTGGAGGTGTGGGTGGGTGGAGGTGTGGGTGGAGGTGTGGGTGGAGGTGTGGGTGGAGGTGTGGGTGAGTGGGTGGCTGAAGGTTGTGGGTGGGTGCGTGGAGGTGTGGGTGGGTGGGTGGTTGAGTGGAGGTGTGGGGGGTGGATGGAGGTATGGGTGGATGGGGGGGTGGTGTGGTGTGGGTGGGTGGTTGAGTGGAGGTGTGGGTGGCCGGATGGAAGTATGGGTGGATGGGGGGAGGTGTGGGTGGGTGGATGGAGGTGGGGGTGGAGGTGAGGGTGGGTTGGTGGGTGGAGGTGTAGGTGGGTGGATGGAGGTGTGGGTGTAGGTGTGGGTGGTGGGTGGAGGTGTGGGTGTGGGAGGTGTGGTTGAAGGTGGGGTGGGAGGGTGGGTGGGTGGTGTGTGGGTGATGTGTGGAGGTGTGTGGGGAGGTGTGGGTGGGTGGGTGTAGGTTGTGGGGGGTGGGTGTAGGTGTGGGTTGGCGGATGTGGGTTGGTGGGTGGAGGTGGGGTGCGTGGATGGAGGGGTGGGTGGAGGTGTAGGTGGGTGGGTGTAGGGGGGTGGAGGTGTGGGGGTGGATGTGTGGGGGTGGATGGATGTGTGTGGAGGTGTGGGTGGAGGTTGTGGTGTGTGGGTGAGTGGAGGTGTGGGTGGAGGTGTGGGTGGGTTTAGGGGGTGGAGGTGTGGGTGGGTGGATGTGTGGTTGGATGGATGGAGGTGTGGGTGTGGGTGGAGGTGTGGGTGGGTGGGTGGGTGGAGGTGCGGGTGGGTGTTTGGAGGTGTGGGTGGAGGTGCGAGTGGGTGGGTGTAGGTGGGTGGATGGAGGTGTAGGTGGGTGGATGGAGGTGTGGGTGGAGTTGTGGGTGGGTGGAGGTGTGGATGAGTGGGTGGAGGTGTTGGTGGGTGGTGGAGGTGTGGGTGGGCTGGTTCGTGGAGGTGTGCGTGGGCTGGTGGGTGGAGCTGTGGGTGGATGGGTGGGTGGAGGTGTGAGTGGGTGTGTGGAGGTGTTGGTGGGTGTGTGGAGGGGCGGGTGCGTGAGCTTGTTGGACTGAGTGAGCTGCTCCTATGCTAAGTGGGTGAAGCCTTGCTCCTACTCTATCACCGTAAATAACCCCTCCCCCGCCCCCCGCCCCCCCCCCCGCCCCCACTCCCCGCGCTCAGTGGGCCAGGTGGCCGAATCTGTAGAGCGCTGGTCCTCGCATCATTTAGGTTCATATCAGGATGGGTGCCGACTTGTGGCAGTTCACACTCATGGCCACTTTTTAGAGCTGCCCCACTGGGAGACCAGGCCACCAGCACCATGCCCCAATAACCCACTCAGTCACAGCATCCTGACACTGAGCCAACCAGTCCTTGCCCTATCCTAATAATGTCAAGCTACTGACTAGGAAGTGACAAGCATCAATATTAAAGTCATTGGTTTGACTCGACCAGGGTTTGAAACCATGGGTTTGAATTCGATGATCTACCAACACGGGAGATTGGTCGTAATGCGAAGCATTTCGTTTGATGCGAGGGGAGGGAGAGCGACTCACCCGGCCCTGAGCGACTCACCCCCCCCTCCTGCCACTGCTCACCTCCCCCCACCCCTGAGCGACTCACCCCTGCCACTGCTCACCTCCCCCCTGAGCGACTCACCCCCCTCCTGCCTCTGCTCACTTCCCCCCTTATAAGGCCGCCCGCCGGCCTCCCTCAGGCACTCAGCCTCCAGCCGCCTTCCAGCTCTCTGCCCCTTTCTTCTACTTGGCTACTCCACCTCGGACCTCTGCCCCAGCTCAACCTCAGGATGCCTCGAGGAAAAGGACGTGGACGGAAGGGATCCCGGGCCGCCCCCGGCACCCCGGGGCCCTCTCCAGCACCCGGCCGGGCCGACTCCCCGGCCTACGCCCCGGCGTCCCCCGCGGCGCCCTCGGGCCGCACCTCGGGCCCCGAGATGTCGACACTGCTGGACGCCCTCCAGCGTATGCAGCTCGACCAACAGCACTCCGCCGCCGAGGCGCGCCAGGCGACGGCCGACCTCCACGCCCGGATCGACTCCCTGGAGACCGGGGGGGCCCGCCCGGGGATCCCCTCATCTCCCCCGAGGCGCCAGGCCGCCCCGACGCCTCGGGCACCTACCGCCACCACAGCCCGGCCCCCGCCGCCGCCTCAGGCGACCCTCCCCGGATCCCCGCACCCGGAGTACGAGAGGTACCGTCACCTCTCCAGTCAACCACCACCCGCCACCTCGCCGGCCTACCGCGAGGAGGCCATCCGCCACAGCCCCGCCTCCGCGGCCGACGCCGTCCGGGAGATACTGGCATCCGCCGAGGCGCGCCACTCCGTGAGGCGCCAAGGGATCCCGGCCAACTACATCTTCCCCTCGGACCTGGTGAAACGAGGGGCCGAGAGAAAGCCGGTGAAGAGGGGAGAGGCGACAAAGGACGAATATACCCTCGCCCTCCTCACCCTCATCGACCACCCCGACTTCCCCGCCCACTCCGCCCAGGGACTCCACCACCACATCCTAGCAGTCTGCCGGGATAACCTCGTCTACCCCTGGGCAACCGTCCGCCGGTATTCAGAGACCCTGTTTTCCGCCATCGCGGACGGAACCCTCCCCCAAGGCTGGCATGACCCGGTAGCGCTCAACCTCATGAGACTAGACTGCCTGGCCATGCACGGGAGATTGATGCTCAACTCATTTGGCCATCCCGTCTGGTCGCATACGACATCTGATTATAAATGTAAATTGACTTTCAAATATAGTGAAGGATAGTCACAAAGGTCCTAAAGAGGATTTCCACCACACTTTCCTCTGATGGTAACAGATGAACTAATGTTGTGGATAACAGTCCGGTGTGCAGTGCACTCTGTGGAAAAAGTGATATAGAGGATTTCCATCACCACCCTGCTGTCTGATGGTAGTGGGAAGAACGAAATTTGTGGGCAATAGTTCGGTGTACATGCTTCCAGGAAAAGCTCTATTTAAAGGGAATATTACACACTTGGAAAGTAGTGCCAACGCTACTATGTAGTAAACGCAGCACTGACTACAACTGATCTGTTTTACTTTTAGCGGATTGGAAGATTATAATAGAAAAAACTGCAACTATGCTGGTTAGATTTCCATGTATAAATATATATATATCTGTATATACCTGTATATATCTGTATGTATCTGTATATATCTGTATATATCTGTATGTATCTGTATATATCTGTATATATCTGTATATATCTGTATATATCTGTATATATCTGTATATATGTGTCTATGTACATATCTGTTTATATCTGTATATATATCTGTATATATATGTATATGGACAGTAATAAACCTTTTATCGCGTGTAATTATGCCTGTAGTGTCCTGCACTCCCCCTCTTCCTCCCCCTGTCCGGGGGGGGGGGACCCCCATCATGCACCGCTCAGCATCCTGCGCCCTCCACTCGCTCGGAGGAATTTGATCTGTATATATCTGTATATATCTGTATATATCTGTATATATCTGTATATATCTGTATATATCTGTATATATCTGTATATATCTGTATATATCTGGTTACATCTGTATATATCTGCATATATCTGTATGTACACAGATATACATATGTATATATAAATGCATATATATATATATGTAATGTATAAGGATTATGGGAGTATAAAGGCACATAATGGATGTTCCCTATATTATCTTATTATTATCGTATTATTATTGGCCATCAGTATGCTGCGTACTACTCTATGGGTGACCCACCCCTGCGACTGGGGGCGCCACCACAGGGCCGACCTTCACCAGTGGTGCAAATATTGTCACTCGCGTACTGGAATCTATATGTATATATACCGCCAGTCCACCCCATAGGAGCAGAGCCAACTAGATAGAACATGAACAGTACATCCATCTTCATACCCAAGGCGACCAAACTGGTATGCTTTCATTGTAAATCCTCGGCGGCTCTTCCACTATAGGCCAACCCCCAACTTCCTCCTTCACAATCCTCCACCCTCCTCCGCCCCGTCAAGTGCCCACACAACCATGGCCTGCTGGGTCAAATCGTGTATGCACCCGTATTGTGAGCAGCTCTCTGGTCGATGTAATTCAATTGCATAGTCAAATATAGTTAGGATTTTGAACTTGGATTTTCCTTCCCTGCATTGTTTTTATTTTAAAATGTAGTCGATTATGGTAGATAATAGGTAGTGGTGCAAATTATGTCCTGTATTTGAACTCTTTTCAAAGTATTTCCTATGTACGTGATATATATAATTGATATAATATATATGCATGTGATATATATACTTATATATATCATGTGCATAGGAAATACTTCATAAGGAGCTTGTGTATATGTGATATATAATTTATTACTATGAATATAAAAGGGCGGAGGTTCTATCCTATATGGGTTTAGGATCCTTGCATTTAATGCTGCTATTTATTATTAACGTTCTATTTATTGTGCTATTTGCTGCGGGCCGGAACCCGCTGCACTATCCTGGCGCCACCACCATTTAGGCAGATGCCAGCCATAGCTTGTCAGGATCACATGAGCGCCAATTTTAACTTCGTTTGGTTTTACAATAGGCCGATCTCGCCGGGATTACAAACTTCCTTGCACAGAATATCTACTGTGCCCTACTTGGATCGCCATTTATCGCTGTCAGTGTGGAATCTGTGTGTAAAACTGGAGTGGAGGCAAAGTAGGTCGTTGTGTTGTTGTCGAGGTCACGCGCTGGCTGCTTGGCGCAATACCGGCGGCTGGGGATTTGGCCGACAACACACTTAAAATTCACTCGACTGGCTGGACTACACGACGAGAGAAAAACCTGAAGTTGTGGCTAAGTCACAAGACAGATAAGTTGCCACATTACTAATAATTCATTGCATTACATTTTTTCTTTTTTTCGGTGAATAGTCCAAATTATTGCAGCTTTGCGCGACTGTGCGGTTCATATCACACTGAGAGTGTGGAAGAGCACAGTAGTCTGCACCGACATCTCAGGCAAGGATTCACATAGAGTGTCAAGTAAATACGACGAAGCGCGTCTACATAATCTGTCCTTACTGAACTAAGGCAAACATCGGCCGATTTCCAGAGCGAGTGATCGGTGACTTTTGCCGGCGTTTGTCGGACTATGTAGAATTGCCCGACATACATATATTGTACCAATTAATCAATGTATTGACACCAGAGCGCTCAGGATCACATGAGCACCGATTTTTAGCGCAGATTATGACTATAGACTTCTGTGCAGTGTGTCGATCAAGTCACGAGGGAGTCGAATTAGATTACTGCAGTAAAAAGAAGAAAACAGTTGAATCTGCAGGCAGAATTACACGTAGTAGTGCCGCTAAGATGCGTAAGTCGACGGCGGGCGAGTCGGATCCAGAACCTGCATTCGATAAGCTGTCTCTGCATGATCAACGAGAGGCCGCTTGGCGAGAGTTGGACGAAGTGAAATTGGAGGATGAGACAGGGGAGCTAAAAGACAAACGGGACCATCTACTAGTGGCACGGGAGAAAAAAGTGAGGCGCAGTAGAAAGGCGGATATGATTTCGCCTCAACGTAGGGAAAATAGCCCTGCCAGTGCACCAGGCAAGATGGCGGCCGACGACCGACAATTGGCCACCGGTACGACTGAGTCTGGCTATTCAACCTACGGACGCTCAAGGAATAGATCGAGGGAGCGGCGGCGGCGATGACATTCATCCAGCAGTTCATGGGCGGACAGTGTGGAGCATAAACTGAGAAGTAAGTGTTCCCTGAAGCGACATGTGGAGTCAAAAAAAGACGTGAACAAACTTAATTGCCATGAAATTGTCTGTGCCACCGCTGCCTGGGTGTTAGAAATTCCAGAGATGTCTAACTAGGACCACAGGGCGATGTGAGAACACATATATTTCCTCTCGCATCATGCCCTCTATAGTAAATATCAAGATAGTGCTCAGGCGGACTATGATTTGTGTATCCGTAAATTGGCGGTCAAACGCGGGTTTGAGGCATTCTCTAGTACTCATACAGGAAAAAGTGTTCTTCATTATGGCCCAGACAATATAAAAAAGAAACAGTCATTGTCACGGAAATACAGGGATGGGAAGCGCCACAGTCGTGGCGGCAAGCTGAACACGGTTTGCTATGCCTGGAACAGTGAGCAGGGCTGCAGCAGGAAAGAGGATGAGTGCAGGTACGAACACAAGTGTTCAAAGTGTGGAGGGAGGGGCCACAAGAGAGTCACCTGTAAGGACTGACCGGCTAATAAATTGGGGCACGTTCCGGAGTGCACAGTTGAGAAAATGAGGGAGGACCCAAAAGCAGGGTGGGATTGGAATGGTTATAGGTGTGATGTAACATCGGAACAGATGAGCATTCCGGACAGCTTGCCCATGACCGAATGTGTTAATGTGAATGTTGGGAGATGCGAACTGCCTGTGCGGGAGCGAGAGGCAAGTAGCCTTCCGATAGGGGATGAAGATATGCACCTGATATATACTTATATACATCATGTGCATAGGAAATACTTCATAAAGAGCTTGCTCTATATATATATAATAGTAAATATGTTCAGCGGTACAGTGAGTGAGGATAACATCCGCTGAGGCATGGGGGAGCAGGTGGCGCCACATGGGGAGGTCAGGAGCTACCAAGAGACAAAGACCCTATAATACTAAGACGGCTCACTCAGCCTGTCTTGTGTAATCGAAATGATCAAACCCACCACTTGGTGCGCTGGCTGTTCTCTTGTTTAAACAGGTGCTATATTATATGGATAAATGTATATATGAATGTGAAAGATGTGTGATGATGGCAATGCTGATGATGATGCTGATGATGATGGGTATGTGTTCATAGCAATTTCATATTGATGTCTATTCATACTTACCTATCTCATGTGTAATATAATTGTATGTGTTTACATGTAAAACACCAACCAGCAGCCGGGCTGATCAAACCCACCACAAGGTGGCACTGTGAAATTTGCATTACCATGGGAGAGATAGGGAGTGAGCCGTCTTAGTATTATATCGTCTTTGCAATAGATGACCTAATGAGTAAAGGTGACCAGCCAATGACTTAGTGGCTTGGGAGTAGATGGATCTTCCGGCTTATTATACTCATATACTGGCTTATACAGCATATATATATACCATGCCCGCATGATGAACTGTTCAGATATCTCATTCAGGGCATGGCTTATCTGCTCATACCAGTCAGATAATATTGAATATATACAGGTTATAAATAGATTATATTACTCCAGATTAAGGTTTGGGCATTATACTTATTTATGAATTTGCTAGAGTAACTAACGTTCGTCAAAGAAACAGACAGAGAGACAGAGAATGCAAATTTGATCAAATCAGTTGTAGGCTTTGGTTGATTGGTTATTGGAGTTTTACGTCCTGGCAACATCTAAGGTCATATCAGGACGGACCAGAGGTAGGCTATTCACCATATAAGGATCATCGGAAGGAGGAATGTCAATCAGCCACAACTGAAGCTCCCGTTGTTTAATAAATAAATGCATTAATAACAGAAAAGTAAACAAAAATAGGATTATCCTACCACCATTCTTATCGGGCAATCTGCTCGGATTTGCTCAGCTTCTACTCCCCTCGGAATAACCAGGCAGTTCCGCTGAGACTAGATAACTACTTTTTTTGTGGGGCGATACGCCCCCTGGCGAGTAGCAAAGGAATCGGTCATGAGCTGTTCCAGACGCACTAATTCCTTAGCGCGTCCCGGGGAGAGACGGGCCTGACACCTGTCGGCGTGGCGGCGAACTAGACTAAGCCTGTGGAGGGTTGGCGCTGCTTGCCGCTGGTTCTGGCAGACGGATCGGGCTTTCTCCGGCGATGTGATTAATTTTGCATGCACTAGTAGTAGTCCCCCCTAGGATTAAAACCCACAACAGCCGTGAATACGGAGAGGGCTGTATTGGCAATCTTGTTTCCTTCGGATGATTCGTTGTCTTGGTAACCAGCTTAGCACTTGATATCAGATGTGATTTGTCTTAATTCAAACGCAAACGTGGATATGTGTGTAAATCTAGATCTGTCTTTCTCTCTATATTTGAATTAAGGCAACTCACACACACATATATATATATATATACATATATATATATATGCATACATATATATATATACATGTATATCTATGCATACATATATATCTGCATGTATGTATATATACATATATCAATATATATATATAAATATATATATCTATTTACATTGATGTGCTCTATAATCTATTATGGGAATATAAACAAGGACACTATCACTTATCAGTTCTCTCTACATTAGTTATTACCTACTTTACTACTGTCATAGGACTTAGTTATTACCTAGTGTACTACTCCATAGGGGTTTAGTTCCTGCCTCTGTCACTACCGCTGCCAGACCCGCTCGGATGGTCAGATTTTATATAGTGATAAATATTTACACATTTTTATATATATCTATATACATCAATATGTGCTTTATAATCTATTATGGGAATATAAACGAGGACACTGTCTACCTTCAGTTCCCTGTATTATTCTATACTCACTATATCCTATCAACTGGCCCTGCGTAGTTACAGCACTGGCCACAGTGGCGCCATCCGTGTATATATCGATATAAATATCGTATCAGGTGAAGGTAACCAGACGGAATGGCCGAATGAGTCGAACACCCACTTTCCATGTGACAGGTCACAGGATTCGAACCTGGGTTTTGAACCTGAGTCGAGTAAAACCAACAACTTTGCAATTCATGCGCATTGCTTCCCAGCCTGGGACTCGCCATTGCTAGGATAGAACAGGGAGGGATGCAATGAGGAAGGACCAATTGTTGGTGATTCAAATTTCATTGACTTAATCAGCGAACGCAACAAACAAATAACAGAACAAATTTGAGTGTGCTTGAACCACTACCTAATGAGGCTCAGCTACTTAGTCCTTGAGTACAGACTGCATGACCGGAAGTGGATATCGAGAGAGCAATGTCGAGTTATGAGAGGGAAGATGGGGGACCAGCGCTGACTGTGGTTGGTTAGTTGGTTATTGGAGTTTTATTTCCTGGCAACATCTCAGATCATATCAGGATGGGAACCGACTTGTGACAGTGCACACTCATGTTGACTTTATAGTGGTGCCCCACTGAGAGACCAGGCCGCTAGTATCATGACCCAATATCCCACTCAGTCACATTATCCTGACATTGAACCAACCAGTCCTTGCCCTATCCTAATAATGCCGAGCGCCTGGATATGTACGAAGCGACATGTATCAATGTTTAAGTCATTGGTTTAACTCAACCAGGGTTCGAACCTGATGGTTCGAATCACACGATCTACCAGCTGACTGTGAGGAAGGGAGAAGAACATAGTATGACACCCTCCGAATTGGGAGGCTACTATAATACGACAGTAAAAATGTGAATAGCTGAAGCCGTGATTTGTTTATGCAGTATATCACGGAGACCATTTATATTCATGGCGGACTATGATTGAAAGTCAGAAGTGGGGTGTGCTGCGCTTGTTCAACCGTGAGAGCGCGTAGCTGCTAAGGTGGGTATGATAGAATGGTAGATCAACAATTTGAAACACAAAAATACCACTTTGATTCTGCGGGTACATTCTGGATTGATTATTATTGTGTTTAGATCAACAATTTGGAACACGAGAAATACTCTGAATCTGCTGCTACACAAAGGGTAGGTTATTATTGTGCTTAGATCAACAATTTGGACCACAAAAAAGACTCTGATTCTCTTGGTACAGAAAGGATTGATTATTATCGTGTTTAGATTAACAATGTGGACCAGGAGAAAGACTCTGATTCTACTATTACAGAAAGGATAGGTTATCATTCTGCTTAGATAAACAATATGGTATATGAGAAAGACTCTGATTCTGTTGGTAGAGAAAATATTGGTTATTATTGTGTTTAGAGCAACAATCTGGAACACGAGAAAGACTCTGGTTTTGGTGCTACAGAAAGGATCGGTTATCTTTGTGCTTAGATCAACAATTTAGAACATGAGAAAGAATATGATTATGCTGCTACAGAAAGGATGGATTATTATTATTTTATATCAACAATTTGGAACATGAGAAAGACTCTGGGTTTGGTGCAACAGAAAGGATTGGTTATCTTTGTGTTTAGATCAACAATTTAGAACATGAGAAAGACTCTGATTCTGTTGGTGGAGAAAATATTGGTTATTACTGTGTTTAGATCAACAATTTGGAACACGAGAAAGACTCTGGTTTTGGTGCTACAGACAGGATGGATTATCTTTGTGTTTCGATCAAGAATTTGGAACATGAGAAAGAATCTGATTCTCTTTCTACAGAAAGATTGGATTATTATTATTAGTTTGTATAAACAAATTGGAACATGAGAAAGACTCTGGTTTTGTTGCTACAGAAAGGATTGGTTATCTCTTTGTGCTTAGATCAACAATTTGGAACAAGAGAAAGACTCTCAATCTACTGCTACAGAAAGGGTAGGTTATTACTGTGCTTAGATCAGCAATTTGGGACACGAGAAAGACTCTGGTTTTGCTGCTACAGAAAGGATTGGTTATCATTGTGATTAGATCAACAATTTGGAAAATGAGAAAGACGCTCATTCTACTGTTCAAGAAAGGATATGTTATTATTGTGCTTAGAGCAACACTTTAGAATTCAAGAAAGATGCTGATTCTGTTGGTAGAGAAAGGATTGGTTATTATTGTGTTTAGATCAACAATGTGGAACACAAGAAAGACTCTGATTCTGCTGATACAGAAAGAATTGCTTATTATTGTGCTAACTGTTATTTTGTACTATTGCACAATACATCCATATACATTAAAATCTAAGTGCATGCCATGTATGTAGTGAATGTTGGTGTATGTTAGCATTTGTATTATTGCATACTCCTACAGTACAAGTGTCCTTGTGCTGCTGGGTGGGTGAACAGGGTGATATAATCATGGCAATACATGGTTGGACATCACCGACTTATTTCATCATGACAACCTAGGGGGCCTAGCTTCCATATGTTAGGGTAGAACAAGGGACGATGTAATGAGCATGATGAGGCAGGATCAATTGTGTGTGATGCAAATTTCCCCTGTCCGCAGTTGGGTACGCAGCTAGGTATCATCTGAGATTATAATTCTTTTCGAATTAAAATATATGATGTTTTATAGTTTTATTCCATAGTGTTTTAACTTTTATTCCAATGGCGTTTTATTCCATTATTGTACCACCTGAAAATTCCAAGCTAGGCCCCCCTAAAACACATCACAGAGCAAATATAGGTCTATTTGAATCCTGGCTCCTGGTGTAATTGAAAATACCGCCATCATCTCTAATGACTGATCCCCACCGCTTCAAAAAATCAGTAATGTGTATTGTCATTTTACGGATGGGAGTGCTTCTGAAGCTAGACTTGGCTCGCAGCTGTTTGGATGATCAAAATTCAAACGCTGGTCGAATGAATAACACACGCCTTGATCAGCATGCCTAGGAACCTCATACGAATCCCAGCTGGCGGGTTTGATGGCTCACAAAAAGGGCAGGGGAGTTAATCAGATGCATCAATACTAGCACGGCATTAATGTTGTAACTGCGCAGTCTAGTTGAATGGGATGGCGGTGAGGCTTTGCAGACTGGGATATGACAAGAGTGTTAATCCCTGATACTCATTACCAATGGATATATATATATATAATTATATATGTGCTGTGTAAGCCATTATACGAGTATAATAAGCCGGAAGATCCATCTACTCCCCAGTCACTAAGTCATCGGCTAGTCACCCCTACTCAGTAAGTCATCTATTGGTACTGCATGACCTCCCCGTGTGGCGCCATCTGCTGGCCCATGCCTCAGTGGCTGTTACATCCACTCACTGTACCACTGAAAAATCTATATATGAATGATTCAGATACAAGAACCAACAAAGCCACTTTAGTTGGTTTGTGTACAATAGAATTTACTGTTGTGCTTTCCACTTAAATTCTATCAATTCCATATTGAGTAGTGAATTATATAGGAGATATAGTGGCTTCTGTGAACAAACAGATTTGATTATTGGAATGAAGGCAGGTTCAGTTCAGACGTGGTAGTCAAGGTTTCATTTCGACCCGAATTAGTATGCAATATTAACCTTATTAGTAAGATATTAATACAAACAAGGAAGCGTATTCTTCAGTGTTATGTGTGGTCTACTCTAATGTATGGGGCAGAGACATGGACAATCTCTAAGAAAATGTACAAACGTTTAGCAGCATTTGAGATGTGGACTTATCGAAGGATGATGAAAATATCATGGACAAAGAAGATCACCAACAAAGAAGTTCTCAGAAAAATTAAAAATAAGAAAAGCTTGTTTGCCACTATACAGACAAAGAAACTTATTTATTTTGGCCACATCATTCGTCAGAGTTCAATATACCGTACATTGTTGGAAGGGAAGGTGAATGGCAGCAGAGGGAGAGGGAGACCAAGAACATCATGGTTTACAAATATTTCACAGTGGACAGGCTTGAATTATTCACAGTCTATCAGAACAGCACAACATCGGGACAAGTGGAGAACCATTGCATCCAACCCTCGACTAGAGGATGGAACTATTGATTGATTGATTGATTAACCTTTACGATCGTTTAACTCGGATAATCAGTTAAAATGGAACCCTGTCCATCTATTATCACATTTGAACCAGGGTTCAATATGTTTATACTACATTTTCAGCAGTACAGTGAGTGAACGTAGCGGCCTCTGATGCATGGGCGCGTAGGTGGCGCCATGTGGGTAGGTGAGGTCGTATCAGTGTGTAAAATATTAAGATAAAATGCATTGGTGGGGGAATGCAAATGGTCTATTATGGTAAAAGGTATATAGGGCCAGGTGCATAATTGTATTTATATAGTTGCTGGTGATACTTTACTCATGGGCAATAGTCATTGTGTGTTAGTCAGATAGTGTGAAAGAGGCACTAGGAGATAGTGTGTAGGGGGCACTGAAGCTCTACTCACTATCCCCTCCCCAATCTGTTAGTCGCGGATCACCACACACTCAGCTCAGGCAGGTGGTGGCCAGGCAGCCACGCCACATGGTGGTGGTGGGCAGAGCACTGTAGCCATGGGAACCCAGGAATGCTTGATGTTCATTGGTGGAGCTTGAGATGTTTGATTCTCATTGGAGAATAGGCTCAGGTGGTGAGCCATACCAGATCCATGTACCACTATAAATAATAAACATGAGGGCTTGGCTCTCTCTCTACTTTCACTCATTATACTCTTCCTTTCTCTTTTTGCCTGTATTGATTTCATTATAGCCTGCCTACACAACCACATATTCCAGCCGTGGACTTTATAATTGGTGACCACGATGTTCTTTAACACCATACGGTTAGTAATGCTGAAGACAATATAACGTTATAGACTGGTACTTTATATATTATAGACTATATACTGGCGACCGGGATTTATTTTGACTAATACCTGAGTTCATAATGACGTTATAGACTGGTGCTTTATATACTATAAAATTATATACTGATGACCTAATGAGTACAGGTAACCAGCCAATGACTTAATGGCTGGGGAGTAGATGGGATGTTCCGACGTATTATACTCGCCTAATGGCTTATACAGCATATATGGATAGTGATAAACCCTTTACCGCGTGTAATAATGCTTGTAGGACATTAAGACCGACTCATGGACATCACTCTCACAGCAGAGAGCTAAATGGAGAGCGACAATCAAGTAATGAAAGCAGTCTTTGTCGCATCGTGACTGACAGCATGATGATGATCAGTGTCCTGCGATTGCCCCCCCCCCCCATCCCTAGTGGGGGTGGGGTACCAGCATGTACAGCTCCACCTCCTGCGCGGGGCCAATCCTCCAATCGCTCGGAGGAATTTGTGTACGGATGGATGCCGATAATTGGGAGCCTTCCATACCATTCAATTGAAAACCACTGAGATTACTAAACTACAGTAAAACCTCTCCAAGCGGACCCCTCCACAGATCGACCACTCCCCTATATCGATCGCTTTATTTGGGTCCTAACAATACCATAATAAGGATATTTTAACTCTCTACACCGACCACCTCCCTAAATGAACCACTTAACGTCGGTCCCATGGTCGGTCGATTTAGAGAGGTTTTACTGTACATTTGATTGTGCACACTTGTGGGCATTATACTAATCCTCCTGCGTAAGTGGAGCACTTTCAAATAGAACTCCGCCTTCGGTTTGGATCGATTTGAAACTCATCCACTTGGGCCATTAGCTACGTAGCATCATGTCTTTTGGTTACACCACTGCATTATTATTGATTGACGGGTTCACCAGCTGATGTTTCGATCACTGCCGTGGTAGTGGTGGCGCTTGTGTTTATGATGGCGTGCATGGTGGGAGTAGAGATGGGGAGATGGATGCATTTGCAACAGCTCAGGCCGTCCTTGTTTTCACAGTAAACACAATCTATCCAGATCAAACTGACTGTGTAGGCAGTATGCCCCGCCTTAAGATAATAACCACGTGAAGTCACCATAAACATTGCACTGCACACATAGCACAGGCTGCACTCTCAGGCATCCAGCCTAATAAGTTGATTGGTTCTTGCTTTGCGTTCTAGCAACATCTAAGGTCATATCAGCACAAGTACAGATTTCTGCCTGCGCACTCATGGCAACTTTATAGTGCTGCCCCACTGGGAAACCAGGTGCCAGCACCATGACCTGATATCCCACTCAGTCACATTATCCTGATGCTGAGCGAAACCAGTCCTTGCCCTATCCTATTAATGCTGAGTGCCAGGCTAGGAAGCGACAAGTATCAATGTTAAGGTTATTGGTATAAACATTGCACTGCACACCTAGTAAGAGGCTATGTAGGACTGCACCATCAGGCTGCCAGCCCAATGTTGACACAGTTATGTATTATAGCACTCCATAACCATACACGCAGTCGCCATTTCATTATCAGTGATACAGGACGCGGTGGTCGAATAGATAGAGTGCAGGCCTCTCGTATGGGAGATCGGGAGTTCAATTCCCAGTCGAGTCAAACCAATGACTTACAAAATTGATACTTGTATCTTCCTAGTTTGACGCTCTGCATTAATAGGATAGGGGATCGAAGGACTGGTTAGCTCATTGTCAGGATAATGTGACTGAGTGGGATATTGGGTCATGGTGCTGGCAGCCTGATTTTCCAGTGGGGCAGCACTATAAAGTTACCATGAGTGTGCGCTGTCACAGGTCGGTACCCGTCCTGATATGACCTGAGATGTTGCCCGGACGTGAAATTCCAACAGCCAAACAACTTTACCACCTAATATCCATCGCCATTGTAGACCTAATTCAGAAAGGTGGAGGCAGAGGCGAAGTAGTTGGTATATTCATTTTCTTTATTCATTGTGATGTGGTGTGGTGCACTAGTAGGTAAGGGTATAAGGACGTGTGGTGTGAGACTGCGGGTTAGATTTGAAGATTTCTGGGGGTCACTGATGCTCAGCCCTAACCGGTCACAGATTATGTGGGATGGGGAGGGTGGGGAATTATGGAGCTGTGTCCCGACCTCGCGGGTTCCAGTTTCGGTGGCTAGTGTCAGTGTGCATTGGTTGTTCATTGCTCAGTCGCTGTTGTGTCCTGTGCCCATAAGATGGCGCCACGGGGAGTGGGTGATGGCCGTCAAATCCATGGGAGTATGAGTTTGATCTATTTGATGGAAGGAGGTGCCACGATTGGGTGGTCAAGGTTACGTGTACGAAGGGAGCTCCCGCCTCTTCTCCATGAATGACCCATGTGCTATATAACATATAACATGAACAATGTTAATTCATAATTAACTTAACAAGTCTCTCTGTGTGACATAGATTCATAGCCGTGATGACCTATTTCCTGACTAATATCATAAGTGGGTTCCTGGTTCAAAAGCGTTTACTAAAGTTATATAGTGCGATGGTTTTTGAGTTTTTACCACATTTTTCAGATAAATATATTACGTTGATCATCATAATTGAGTTTAAGTTTAAGTTTGAAAGAATCTTTTGTATTAAAGGGTTAACTTTGAAGTGAATGGATACTAAATTAAATACTGGACAGGATAGGCTCCAATGGCGATAGGTCATATTAAACTGACTTAGTGTATCCCTACTATGCAGCAATAATTGTTTAGTAATTGTACTAGTAGATCGTGGGGTCGTGGGTTCGAACCCTGGTCGAGTCAAACCAATGGCTTAAAAATTGATACTTGTCGCTTCCTAGCCAGGCGCTCGGAATTAATAGGATAGAGCAAGGACTGGTTGGCTCAGTGACAGGATAATGTGACTGAGTGGTATATCGGGTCATGGTACCGGTGGCCTGTTTTCCTAGTGGGACAGTGCTATAAAGTCGCCATGAGTGCGCTCTGTCACAAGTCGGTACCTTAGATGCTGATAGGACATAAAACAACAACAAACAAACAACAGTATCTAAGTTGGATATGCATGATGGAATCCAGGTTGAGAGTTTGGTTTCGAAAAGTGTACAATGCAGCTTTAAGCAGAAGGATATATAATCTCTGAGTTGAACTTGGCTTTGCAATTTTAAAACTTACAGGATGAAAAGTCTTACAGGAGCACCTGGCTAGCAGGGTTACATATAAGGCTCCAGCCATAGAGTAGCGGAGTGTGCAGATTATTAATTATTGAAGCTTTCAGTGACCAGAACTGTTCAAAGGCTTTCAGCATTCCAGTGTAATTAATTAATGCGTCGCTTGTGTAGTTCTCTTTGTATCGGAGAACACTCTTATTTTTTTTTTTAGTATAAAACTATTAATAGGCAGAAATATTGGTTTGAACTTGTTTGTTGGAGATGAGATGGGGTGGGAGGGAAACTAGAAACAGACAGTATCAATAACGCCGATCCTTTCAAGTTCAACATCAAGCATCAGAGAGCAAGGATAATAATTTTGTTGTTGTTGGTTTACGTCCTAGCAAAAAAGCACCGTCATTTATTTATAAAAGGCGATCGTACGCGGGTGTCAGTTCTTACTGAAAATGTGCTGCTTTGTTCGAATAATAATAATAATAATAATAACATCTGCAATGGAAAATTTGCTATTTTCAACATAGTTTATTGAGGGAATAGTCGGGGGTGTGAGTACCACTGACTTAATGGTAACTGCTCTGTCAGTCGCGCAATGAAAATGCATTTTTTCTGTTTTACGAGCATATCTTGCAGTATTCTCTATGCAAACTAACTTTCGTCGGATGTCGTCTGCTGTCACTGTTTTTTTTAATTGGTGTTATGAATATAGATTAAATATTTCCACCAAATCACCTTCAATATTTCACTAGGACTCTTTCAGTTTCATAGTGGGCGATAAACGGTCAGAGCAGACGACAATTTAACAGCATACAACTGAATAGGCGTGGATGTGTTATTAGCCGCGGGGCGCGACCTGGCGTTCCATTAGCGCGGGAGTGTTGATTAACAGGGGTCACGACGGGGTCAGCATTGCTGCTAACAAATTGTCAGCAAACCATCTCAGAGGCAAAGTACAGTAAAACCTCTCTAACCGACCACATCTACAGATCGACGACTCCCCTATATCAATCGCTTCATTTGGGTGCCAAACGATATCCCATACAATACTGTTGTAATGATTTATCAAAATTCTCTAAACCGACCACCTCCACAAATGGACCTTTTAAAGTTAGTCCCATGGTCGGTCTGTAAAAATATACGGATTTTCGGTTTAGAATTGTATATTGGCAGCAAGCATTATTATTCTTGGGCAACGGAGTGGGGACGATGTTATGTAAACTAAAAGTAATAATATCCCACTCCCATTATGACATGATATAAGCTATGTGAAATATATGTTCATACATGATGCCTAAGATTAATGAAGAGATATTCCTATATAAGAGACAGTACCTGATTGTTGAAATGTTTCTCTATGCATCCATAAAAGAGTGCAATTGGAGAAAGGGTCATTTTAACAGAGATCTATTGTAACTGTTTGCAACGACCTGTCCCTACATGACCACTAGGCCCGCACACCAGCCTAATCTGCATATACACACAGAACACCACCTGCATCTGGGTTGAGTGACAGCCACCACTACTGGGGGTTGTCACACTCCCAGGCTGTGGGGGTGCCTGATTGGCTGGCTGTGGGAAGGCCCAGTCACCCACACTACCTTGGCATTCTGCCCACACTAGCCTCACTTTGAGATTAATTAATTATTCAGGACCCTGCTTCAGGCACACTGGAGAGGGATCACTCTACTCCTGGCTCTTGAGTGAGACACACCTACTCTTGAGCAGGAACCCCAGACATTCTGTCTGATGCTAGCAAAATTCATATCTTCCAATTGAGTGTGAACACAGCCATAGGACTCCTGTCCCACGGGCTATAGACACTGCTTTCTATATAGGCTAAAGAGGTAATGATATCTTGTGTGGCTAGAAGGTAAGGGGAGTGGATGCTAGGTCACTGGTAGGTGGACAGGAGTTGGTGTTATTAAAGCACAACTTCCCACTGTTGATCTGTGTGACTTGTCTTCATTCTTCCTTAGTATTGGTTAAATGAGCTGACAGATAAGAGATAATGACGGGGAGAGTTTGTAATATTATCTGGTGTCCCAAACGTGGCCGGGCATTCAGAAATATCACAGGTCGATTTAGAGAGGGTTTACTGTATTTGAAATGCATTATGGATAGAGAGCATTCATTCTTCCGAAGAACTGTATCCGTCGAATAGGAGTGTAAAGAAAATGTCAATGGTTAGAGAAAATGAAGGCTTCAGTAAAATTCACAATTATTCAAGAAGCGGGTAAAGATTTGTGTCTTTAATGGGCCTAGATTTGCCTTTATATTGCAATGGAGTGCTTGTTCATGAATCTGACTGCGAACAGTGACCTTTTGACCTTTATAGATGAGGGCCATCCATATGTGTGAATGTCCATCTCATTTACCAACCCAACTTCCTGCATGCCATAACTATTGGTTAGTTGTTGGAGTTTTATATCCTGGCAACATCTAAGGTCATATCAGGATGGGTACCGACTTGTGACAATGCACACTCACGGCAATTTTATAGTGCTGCCCTACTAGGAAATCAGGCACCATGACTTAATATCCCACTCAGTCACATTTTCCTGACACTGACATAACCAGTCCTTGCCCTATCCTATTAATGCCGAGCGCCAAGCTACGAAGTGACAAGTATCAATTTTATAAGTCATTGCTTTGACTCGACTGGGAACCGACCTCTCTATGTCCCGGATGCAAAGCCCGCACTCTACCGATTCGGCCACCGTTTCCGACCCATCATAACTTGCGAAAGCACATAATGTATATGCAGTATACATTATGTGCATATATATGTATACATTATATATACATATGTACTGAGATGTATCAGAGAATCATATTAAGTAGGAATTTAACAATTATAATTTAACTTATACAACACTTGTGTTCTGTCATGTATTATGGAAGTACGACCTACTTCTTTCAGCTATTGTTATTCACTGAATATGTAAATGGAATTATCACTACCAAAAACACCCATACCTATATGATTAAATTGTATTAAAATCCAACCAAAAAGTACTAATTAAACCGTAATAGTCAGCAGCTGGCCTCCCATAGTCCCCTCCGCATAGAGTAGGCCTACATGACACAAGGAACCCTAGATACTAGTTAGTTACTAAATAATAAGATCAAATAAAACAGTATGTGAATATAAAAAAAACTGTGTTGGTCATGTCAGCCAACTATCGGAATGTCATCCCAATTCAAGAGCAGGACCCCATTGGGGATTATTCTTTGCCCCGCCCCCCGATTGCAATCTTCAGTTTCATTGCCTTTATATTGCCAGTTCGCATGCAATTGCGAATATGCTTTCCTAACTCGGCTGGTTATTTGATTAATTAGTCTCCTAACGTTCATAACCGGAACTATTCATTGCAGCACCTCATCTGATTTATAGTCAATATAACCCCCGCTACCACGACAAATACATCCAATGACATCCATGTATTGAAGACACAACTCATGTGATGATCACCACGCCCCCTCTACAAACATGCTATAACTATGAATATCCAACGTATTGCCATGGCAACCAGAAAGGATTCCATAAATGCATGGTATTCGTGGGACTAAAACCCTCTTGACACGGGAAGGTTACCAGAATGGCTTCTGTTGTTGCTGGGTCTGATGATTGATGATGTCGCCCCCTTGCGAATAATACGCATGACAGATAGCTGGCAATGAGCGCCTCCTATTGCGCTTAACAATAAATAATTTGGAGGCTGTCAATGGTGGCGTCCCCTTGCGGCAGCGTCGTGCTTCACAACTGGCTACATCTGGCTCAAAAGAGCGTTGTGAAAACGAGGCTTTGATGGATTGGTTTGTTGCTGGAGGTTTATGTCCTGGCAACATCTCCGGTCAAATCTGAGTCCGACTTGTGACATTGTACACTCATGGTTACCTTATAGTGCTGCCCCCACTGGGAAATCAGGCTGCCAGCACTATGACCCGATCTCCTACTCAGTCATATTATTGTGACACTGAGCTAACCAGTCCTTGCCCTAGCCTATTAATGCTGAGCGCCAGGCAAAGAAGCGGCAAGTATCAATTTTGTAAGTCATTGGTTTGACTCGACCGGTAATTGAACTCTAGATTTGATTCAACATTATCTAACTTAGATACTAATGCACTTATTACGCATTTCTTGCTACATAGAAGGAAATAATGAGACATTTGAATAGTACCTAGGGGGGGTAATAGTACCTAGGGCGGGTAATATTATCTACGGCGGATAATAGTACCTAGGGCGGGTAATAGTACCTATGTTGGGTAATAGTACCTATGGTGGGTAATAGTACCTAGGGCGGGTAATAGTACCTAGGGGGGTAATAATACCTAGGGCGAGTAATAGTACCTAGGGCGGGTAATAGTACCTAGGGCGGATAATATTACCTAGGGTGTGTAATAGTACCTAGGGCGGGTAATAGTACCTAGGGCGGGTAATAGTATCTACGGCGGATAATAGTACCTAGGGCGGGTAATAGTATGTAGGTCGGGTAATAGTACCTATGGTGGGTAATAGTACCTAGGGCGGGTAATAGTACCTAGGGGGGTAATAATACCTAGGGCGGGTAATAGTACCTAGGGCGGATAATAGTACCTAGGGTGTGTAATAGTACCTAGGGCAGGTAATAGTACCTAGGGCGGGTAATATTATATAAGGCGGATAATAGTACCTAGGGCAGGTAATAGTACCTAGGTCGGGTAATAGTACATATGGTGGGTAATAGTACCTAGGGCGGGAAATAGTACCTAGGGGGGTAATAATACCTAGGGCAGGTAATAGTACCTAGGGCGGATAATAGTACCTAGGGTGTGTACTATTACCTAGGGCGGGTAATAGTACCTAGGGCAGGTAATAGTATCTAGGGCGGGTAATAGTACCTAGGACGGGTAATTTTACATAGGGCAGGTAATAGTACCTAGGGCGGGTAATAGTACCTAGGGTGGGTAATAGTACCTAGGGTGGATAAAAGTACCTAGGGCCGGTAATAGTACCTAGGGTGGGTAATTGTACCTAGGGCGGGTACTAATACCTAGGGTGGGTAATTCTACCTAGGGCGGGTAATAGTACCTAGGGTGGTAATAGTACCTAGGGCGGGTAATAGTACCTAGGGCGGATAATCGTACCTAGGGCGGGTTGGTGGTGAAAATTTTCTACGGGATCTATTCCACCGAGCATCCTGCATTGCATACATTTAAGTCTTTTTTACTGCTATCAGAGGGCGGCTTGGTGGTGGGAATCGTCTATTGACTTCAGTGATGGCATACTAATAAATCAGGGCAGCAAATGAAATTGTTGATTTTATCCAGATGATTTAGAATTGAGGAAGCAAACGAGGCAGAATTGCACATCACTATATGAAATGGATTCACCTTCTTAATTCTCAATTCAGAAACCATAGCTTCCCACTCATTAGTTACATCATTACCCGGGAATACACCCACAAACATCAACACAAATAATCTTATAACACCTTATATTGGGCACCAGACGGGATGGCCGAATGAGTTGAGCGTCCATCTCCCATTTTGGTACATCGTGGGATTCTTTGGTTCAAACCCTGGTCGAGTCAAACCAATGACATACAAATTTATACTTGTCACTTCCTAGCCAGGCGCTCTGTATTATTAGGATAGGGCAAGGACGGGTTGGTTCAGTGTCAGGATAATGTGACTGGGTGGGATATCAGGTCATTGTGCTGTTGGCCTGGTCTCCAAGTGGGGCAGCACTATGAAGTCACCACGAGTGTGCTCTGTCATAAGTTGGTACCCATCCTGATATGAACTTAGATGTTGCCAGGACATAAAACTCCAAGAACCAACTAACCTATTTTAGTCACAAATGCTGGAAGGCACTTCGTACAAGCAGGGTGGGTCTAAGCCATGAATAGGAATGGCTGACTACCCCAGATCTGAACGGCAGTCTGGTACTTGTCCGTCCTTGAACCCGTGACCCCTGCGTGTATTGCCATCAACCTCCCAGTGGCCCGCCAGAGGCCGCTGGTGTCCCTGCGTGGTGTACTGTTTACTCTCTCGGTGTGTCTGTATTTAACCAAAATAGACCCACATCAATGTAACAAATTGTAGCTGCTTTTTGTTATCGTTCTATTTTCTGTCCCGGTGTGCCTGTCTGTGTTCAACAAAAATAGAATACTAACCCACATCAATGTAGCAAATTGTAGCTCGTTTTCATTGTCGTTCTATTGTCTCTCCGAGTGTGTCTGTCTGTATTTAACCAGAATACACTTCTAACGCAGATTAATGTAAAAAATAGTAGCTGCTTTTTGTTGTTGTTCTGTTTTCTGTCCCTGTGTGCCTGTCTGTGTTCAACAAAAATAGAATACTAACCCACATCAATGTAACAAATTGTAGCTCGTTTTCATTGTCGTTCTATTCTCTCTCCCAGTGTGTCTGTCTCTATTTAACCAGAATACACTTCTAACCCAGATTAATGTAACAAATAGTAGCTGCTTTTTGCTATCGTTCTGTTTTCTGTCCCGGTGTGCCTCTCTGTGTTCAACAAAAATGGAATACTAACCCACATCAATGTAGTAAATTGTAGCTCCTTTTTGTTGTTGTTCTGTTCTCTCCTGTTGTGCCTGTATTCAACCAAAGTACACTACTAACCCACCTCAAAGTAAGGACTGTTAAATAAATTGTAGGATCAGGATTACTCCATAGGGAGATAAGAAGCCAACTTAAAACCAAACATTGCCTATTTTATTCCTTTGATGATAATTTTGTCCTTATATTTTCATCGTTCGATTATTTCCTTCCATTTTTTCCAATTTTCTTAGGTACCGCTCACTTGATGGCCTATTTCATAGCCTCGGTTATCTAGTATGGTAAAATTACTCTTATTCAAAATTCCCCTATTTGTGGTGGAAAATGTCTATTTTATCCCTAATTTTCCATGAGCAAAATTCAGTTTCCTAAATGTGTTACACATTGCGTAACTTGGCGACCTACCACAAGCAATAAGCCGTAATATTCAGTGGTTTACACATATTCCTATAACAGCTTCATGCTTTATATGGTATTTGGCCAGGATTTACCTGTGCTGCCACCTAACGGATTGCCAGGAGTTCCTTCACATAGTTCCCCATTGTTGGAAAATAGCTTCAACCCAATATATATACAAATAAACGGTTGCTTGGTTGGTTGTTGACGTTTTACGTCTTGGTAACATCTAAGGTCATATCAGGATGGATACCGACTTGTGATAGTGTGCACTCATGGTGACCTTATAGTGCTGCCCCACTGAGAAATTAGGGTGCCGGTACCATGACCTGATATCCTACTTAGTTACATTATCCTGATACTGAGTTAACCAGTCTTTGCCCTATCCTATTAATGTTGAGCGCCAGGCTAGGAATGGACAAGTATCAATCTTATTAGTCATTGATTTGACTCGACCCGGAACCAAACTTCTGATGTCCCTAATGCGAGGTCCGGGTTCTAGCGATTGGGCCACCATGCCCGGTACAAATAAACAGAATCCTTTGTGTTCAATTACCGTCAGATTTGATAGTAACCAGGCTCGACTTGTGTCAGCCGTGTAATTAATACATGGGACCCGTAGGCGCGCCGGGTACCAGTGGGACACAGGGAGGGATGGGGCGGGAGGATTTCCGCTGATAGTGATCAAAGATACACATCCTCATTGACATCAACCTTGTCGCTATGAGATTTAAGCCCCTGTCACACATCACCGGATTGAGCAACGGACAGAATTGTCTAGTCCGGGCATCATAAGTATCAACATGTATTAAAATGTGTCAAAATGTTGCGATATCGGGTCTAAGGCCGCTGGACGAACGGACATGAAACAGACATGAAACGAACATACAATTGATATGAAATGGACATGAACAGATAGCCAACAGATGAAACAAACTCAAACCGGACAAGAACCATAGACGTCAATCCAGCGGCATCTGTTTCAAGTTTTGTGCATGTTCAAAACTTGTATGGACACAAACCGGACGATGAACGGACTTTGTTTGGTTTCTTTCCGTTTCCTCCAATCCTGTGATGTGTGACAGGGGCTTTAGAATAAAGTCAGTTGCTATGCACAACTCATGGTGCCAACATGCTCTTTACAACTGCACACTATCCATCAATAATTGAGAATGCAATCTAATAAAGCATTTCTGTACAGTAGATCGAAGCTAACTCGTCTAACCAGGAAAATAGAATCTTATCAGCTGGATTTATTTCGGGGTTGAAGAGTGTGTGTGGGATCTGTGGTGTGTGGTGGGTGTTGGTGTGTGGGGGTGTGGTGTGTGGGGGTGACGGTGTGCTGATGTGGGTGTGTGGGGGGTGGGGGTGGGTGGGAGTGAGCGGAGTGTGGATGTGAGTTCGTGGGGTGTGTGGTGTGTGTGGACTGTGGGGTGTGGTGTTGGGGAGGAGTGTGTGATGTGTGGGAGTGTGGGGTTGTGGGGAGTGTGGGGTGTGTGGGGAGGAGTGGGTGGGTGTAGTGTGTGGGGTGGGGGTGTGGGGAGTGGGGAGTGTGTGTGATGTGTGGGAGTGTGGGGGTGTGGGGAAGTGTGGGGGTATGTAGAGTGTGGGGGTGTGGGGTGTGTGGGGGTGTAGTGGGTGGGGGTGGTATGTGGGGAGTATGGGGGTGTGGTGTGTGGGGAGTGTGGGGGTGTGGGGTGTGTGGGGAGTGTGGGGTATGTGGGGGTGTGGGGAGTGTGGGCGTGTGGGCGTGTGGGGGTGGGGAGTTTGGGGAGTCCGAGAAGCTGCGCCGACGTGATGTTCGGTGGGTGCTGTGGATCGGGGAGGGGTGAGCGGAGGGTGGGGGTGGGTGGGGATACGGTGGAGCTGGTGGTGCGCATTAGGAGCCTGGATCAACTCACCTCATCAGGCTTGTCGGTTCAGGCCTAACGCGCGTGCTTTTAAGATGCCGCGTTGATAATGTGTGAACATTTTGATTGATCGGTTATTGCGGGGTGACTACGCCGGGTTTTCTCTTCTTTTTCATTTTATTAACTTTTTTCTTGTTTTTATTATTAGCAGCTTTTTTTAAATTGCGAGCGATAATTGGATCAATTGCTATGTGTGCTGGCCTTAATAATGAGATTCAAATTCGGATTTGGACCACCGAATTGAAACAGCGTATCTGTGAATTAAAACTTGCTTCTTCACCCGCCCCCCCCACCCATTTTCTTTTTCTTTCAGAATTAAAAAGAAAAAAGAAAATGTAATTTCTGCTATGCAGTCTAAACGAGGGAGGTGGATTTGAGCGGTAGCAGGCTTTCCCTTAATATGGGTTCACTGAGATAACTGGCAAATATGAACCAAACGGAATGGCCGAATGAGTTGAGCATCCGTCTCCCATTTTGCTAGATCATGGATTCGAAACCACCGGTTCAAACCCTGGTTGAGTCAAACCAATGATGTACACATTTATATGGGTGGCTTCCCAGCCAGGCACTTAGCATTATTAGGATAGGGCAAGGACTGGTTGGCTAATGTGACTGAGTGACATATCAGGTCATGGTGCTGGCCTCCTGGTCTCCCAGAGGGGCAGCACTATAAAGTTGTCATGAGTGTGCACTGTCACAAGTCGATACCGATCCTGATATGACCATAAATGTTGCCAGGATATAAAACTCCAACAACGAACTAACAATCAATGCTTATGTAGTAAGGTGGCACACATCACGTGACCCTGCGGACAGGAATGCAATCACAGAAATTAGCCACACTCAACCTATATTTATTTTATTTTAATGTCTTTTTGGGGGGATAAAAATGTATTTGTCAGAATATGGACTTTTTTCACCACCGAGGCACTGGCCTTCTAGCCATATGCATTACAGATATTTACACTATAATTATGAATGTGCAGAGGCGCTTAAAAGTCACATCAATTTTCCTGTCTCTTTTATACTTCAATTGATGGATTCTGGTTAGAACAATACATTTGGTATTAGATATATGGCATAGTCCGATGGTTTTGAGTTATATACACGGCAATATAGCACGGTTATATAGCCGTGCTATATGGCAGGGCTATATAGCATGCTCAGAGGCATAATACAGTATTCGCGTCCCTGATGGTTCCTTTCCTTAAATGGATAGCGATGAAAACAGTGAGGACCCATCCGTAATGACAAGAATGCTATATAAGACGTAATATAGCACAGCAATATTGAACGACAATATAGCATGCTCAGAGGCCTCCCGCGTAGTGTAATAGTTATTCGACTGCTGCCTTCCAGGGAGGGTGTCCCTACTGTCTCATTTAAGTTCCACCTGTGTCATCCCGGCAGCCTTTTGTTGCTTCATAGCGCATTACAAAGATGGTGACCGTGGCTCAGGTCTGCGTTGCTTCTTCTATTATGTAGAGGCATTAAGACGTAGCTCTATCACTTCCCCTGGAACAGCCCCAGATACTGATCACCCCCTGGAGGGTAGCGATGTGTTTGGGGAACACTCCCAAAGGTACTATTCCCGTTCCACACATTGATCCTCGCCTCGCTCGCTCTATTTAAAAAAAAAGTATTTGTGCAGAATCTTATTTTTTTTATTTGTGCAGAAATTTATTTTTTGGTGTTATAATTTTTGTCTTTATAAAATGTGTGGGCAAAGTGACTAAGCACCACGAGACAAGTTGCAGCATTTGCAGGCAGAGGTCGACACAATCAGCCCGGTTGCATAGTCAATGAAAAATGAATAACAGATCAGTATGGTATATGTCTTAGAATATAACAAGGAGTGAAAGCTTTCGATTAATTATACTTATATAATGCTTATACATGACATATACTTTTTTTTTGAGTCAGCTTGTGGGTGGAGTCCAAATTGAAAGTGGACCGACCGTCGATCTTTTACCGAACAGGAATTAATGCACAAGATTTATCTGCAAAGCCTTTTTCCATATTGAATATTATATTTAAACAAAATATGTTTAACAAATAATAATAAATAACCCTAAATACACTCCAAATAAATTATTGCAAATTTGAGATGTTGGGTGTTGAATGTGAGTGAACATTCTTGTCTTATCAGTTAAAGCCTGCCAACAACTAATTATTAAATTAAATACGCCATGGTTCAGTCCTATACAATATAATTACAATACATATATAGTACATAAGTACTCACATTATGTGGAAGTCAGTCACGTAAGTAACTTCAAATGCATTTCATGCACTTTCTATGTGACCCCGGCGGGCCTTGTCAGCCTGGTTGGTTGGTTGTTGGAGTTTTACGTCCTGGCAACATCTAAGGTCATATGAGAATGTGCACCGACTTGTGACAGTGCGCACTCATGGTGACTTTATAGTGCTTCCCCAGTGGGAGACCACGCCACCAGCACAATGGCCCGGTATCCCACTCAGTCACATTATCCTGACATTGAGCCAACCACTCCTTGCCCTATCCTAATAATGCTCACTACCTGGATAGGAAGCAAGAGGAATAAATTGTTAAGTCATTGGTTTGACTCGACCAGGATCCGAAGATCTACCAAAATGGGAGGAGACACACGCTCAACTCATCCGGCCATCCCATCTGGTTTATGGGCCGGGTAGTGGTGGTGGTGGTGGACGGGTAGTGGTGGTGGTGGCCGGGTGGTGGTGGCCGGGTGGTGGTGGCCGGGTGATGGTGGCTGGGTGGTGGTGGCCGGGTGGTGGTGGCCGGGTGGTGGTGGTGGTGGCCGGTGTCGCAGTTTCAGCCGTGCGCCAGTTTCAGCTGTGCGCATAGACTCAAACTCAAGGCATTGTCAATGGTCCTGAGTCACTAACCTTATAAATTTAATATAATGTTTTTGGTAAAGATGTTTTCTATATGTGTACCAAGCGATTTGTTTCTAGGTGGTGTGGTTTTACAGATATTTCACTTTTACTGGATTTTCTGTATGAAGATGGCTCACCACCATTGACAATGCCTTGAGTTTGACGGTACGTGCAGTGCAAAACATTAGTTTTATTCAAAATTAATAGAAATCAAGAACCCTAACCTTATCAAATTAATATAATCTTTTTGGTAAAGATGTTTTCTATATGTGTACCAAGCAATTCTGTATGAAGATTGCTCACGACCATTGACAATGCCTTGAGTTTGAGTCTATGCGCACGGATGAAACTGGCGCACGGCTGAAACTGCGACACCAGGTAGTGGTGGTGGTAGTGGCCGGGTGATGGTGGTGGCGCTGGCTGTGCTCCTAGCTGTAGGCGCGGCATGCTCCTTCAGCAACCCTCAAGCTAACCCCTAGACTGGGCCACTCCCTGGCACAATAGCTGCAGCATTAGTCAGATTGCTACTTAAGTAGGGGGCGTCCAGTTGTGTGTTGTTCCAATCCTGACTGCGCGTGCACTTTATCAACAAACCCTCGCTGGAAGCCGAGAGAAAATGCTAGAAATCCTCCAGTGCGACTGACACTGATCAACATCCGGTGGAGGCAAGGTGGGCTGAGATTGCGCCACCAGTAGAGTCTTGTGTCTTACCGAGTATAACAATAATAATCAGTAATATTCCCTTTTGTATCTCTATACTGGCATAATACGCTATATATCACATAAATAAGCCTAATAAACAGAATGATCCCCACTTCAGTGCCAAACCCAAGACAGATTCCTTTGCAAGTTGCATCTTCATTCAATATCACCTTCCCTGAATTTATATAGGAATGCAGGATCAGTGGAACCAATGCCTCAGGCACATAATCACCTATTGAGCGATATCAGATATCAGTTTTGTTTCATGTATTTAACAAATTAAAGCTGTATGGTCTACAGTTTCTGCTATGATTTTAAACACATATACTTGTATTCAGCTGATTGTCACTACCTACTTTAGTTAAGTTTGGAGCAACTGTAATATTTTTTTAAACTACATTTAGTTAATTGTGGAGATAGTTGAAATGAAAAGCTATTTAATACTTTTAGATAGCATACCCTAGTCGTGGACATCATAGGGCTACAGGTATGACTTGCAGTATCGGCAGATTCTAATAAATTGGCTAAGTAGTCGCCATGTGCAGCAGCAATGCATATTTAATGAGTACACCAGTATCTAAGTTGAATATGCAGGATTGGTCGTAATGCTCGCATTGCGGTTGATGCGAGGCGAGGAAGGACCCCCCCCCCCCTCTTCTCTCTCCCCTCCAGCCCTTGGTTATTACATAATCGCCCGCCCTTCTTCCCCTTATAGCCGCCCCCACACCGCCTCAGGCCACTCGCCCTCCTGCCTCCAGACACTCCGCTCCTCCATACACTTTTTTCCCCACCCACCATCCCTATACACCAACTCTCCACCATAGGGTTGAGGGCTCCTCGGGTCCACCTCCCGGGCCCAACTACTAACATTATCCAACTGACATTTGACAGTTTATTTATCATGACCATGCCTCATATATTATACTTTATATCTCTCTTACTCATGATTGATTACTCATTATCTAACTGACATTTGACACTTTATATATCATGACTATGCCTCATATATTATACTTTACTTACCTCTTACTCATGAGTGATTACTCCTCATTACATTGAGGCCGCATATCTCCCTTCATATATCTAATTATTCATGCTTGATGACTGTACTATCCATGAATATTCCGGCACTTCTGAATAAAGTGCCCTTTTATCCACTCACGCCTCCTTGTCCTTCCTTGCCGCGCATCGAATGTTGGCGAATGCTTTTGTTTAGAAAATGCTAGTTTCATCCAAAACCTTATAATACTAAGACGGCTCACTCCCTATCTCTCCCATGGTAATGTAAATTTTGCAGTGCCACCTTGTGGTGGGTTTGATCAGCCCGGCTGCTGGTTGGTGTTTCACATGTAAACACATACAATTATATTATACATGAGATAGGTAAGTATGAATACATGTCAATATGAAATTGTTCTGAACAAATACACATCATCATCAGCATCAGCATTATAATCACCATCATCACACATCTTTCACATTCATATATACCCACGTGTATACAACGTATATGCGGATGTAACCGAATTGCACAGTGTTGCCACCCAGGGGCTCCTGGGGGGCTCACAGGACAGTGCCATGCACAACCACCAGGTGGGGCAGGAGCCTCCCTACACCTGTTGTTGATGTTGGCTCAGTCTGTCCCTGGCAGCCAGAGCCTCCACACTTGCTTTCAAAACT
>JASIRB010000481.1:0-26938 GCA_030323885.1 Branchipolynoe longqiensis | reverse complement strand
TTCCTCACCCAGCTCATGCGTCCACTGCTTCTTCACTAACTAAACACACGCTCCCTCACCCAGTTCATGCGTCCACTGCTTCTTCACTAACTAAACACGCGCTCCCTCACCCAGTTCATGCGTCCACTGCTTCTTCACTAACTAAACACACGCTCCCTCACCCAGCTCATGCGTCCACTGCTTCTTCACTAACTAAACACGTGCTTCCTCACCCAGCTCATGCATCCACTGCTTCTTCACTAACTAAACACGCGCTTCCTCACCCAGCTCATGCGTCCACTGCTTCTTCACTAACTAAACACACGCTTCCTCACCCAGCTCATGCATCCACTGCTTCTTCACTAACTAAACACGCGCTCCCTCACCCAGCTCATGCGTCCACTGCTTCTTCACTAACTAAACACGCGCTCCCTCACCCAGTTCATGCGTCCACTGCTTCTTCACTAACTAAACACGCGCTCCCTCACCCAGCTCATGCGTCCACTGCTTCTTCACTAACTAAACACACGCTTCCTCACCCAGCTCATGCGTCCACTGCTTCTTCACTAACTAAACACGGCCTCTCACCCAGCTCATGCGTCCACTGCTTCTTCACTAACTAAACACGCGCTCCCTCACCCAGCTCATGCATCCACTGCTTCTTCACTAACTAAACACACGCTCCCTCACCCAGCTCATGCGTCCACTGCTTCTTCACTAACTAAACACGCGCTCCCTCACCCAGTTCATGCGTCCACTGCTTCTTCACTAACTAAACACGCGCTTCCTCACCCAGCTCATGCGTCCACTGCTTCTTCACTAACTAAACACGTGCTTCCTCACCCAGCTCATGCATCCACTGCTTCTTCACTAACTAAACACGCACTTCCTCACCCAGCTCATGCGTCCACGACTTCTTCACTAACTAAACACACGCTTCCTCACCCAGCTCATGCGTCCACTGCTTCTTCACTAACTAAACACGCGCTCCCTCACCCAGCTCATGCGTCCACTGCTTCTTCACTAACTAAACACGCACTCCCTCACCCAGCTCATGCGTCCACTGCTTCTTCACTAACTAAACACATGCTTCCTCACCCAGCTCATGCGTCCACTGCTTCTTCACTAACTAAACACGCGCTCCCCACCCAGCTCATGCGTCCACTGCTCTCACTAACTAAACACGCACTCCCTCACCCAGCTCATGCGTCCACTGCTTCTTCACTAACTAAACACGCGCTTCCTCACCCAGCTCATGCGTCCACTGCTTCTTCACTAACTAAACACACGCTTCCTCACCCAGCTCATGCGTCCACTGCTTCTTCACTAACTAAACACACGCTTCCTCACCCAGCTCATGCGTCCACTGCTTCTTCACTAACTAAACACGCGCTTCCTCACCCAGCTCATGCGTCCACTGCTTCTTCACTAACTAAACACACGCTTCCTCACCCAGCTCGTGCGTCCACTGCTTCTTCACTAACTAAACACACGCTCCCTCACCCAGCTCATGCGTCCACTGCTTCTTCACTAACTAAACACGCGCTCCCTCACCCAGCTCTGCGTCCACTGCTTCTTCACTAACTAAACACCCTCCTCACCCAGCTCGTGCTCCACTGCTTCTTCACTAACTAAACACACGCCCCTCACCCACTCGTGCGTCCCTCTTCTTCATAACTAAACACTCCTCACCCAGCTCATGCTCCACTGCTTCTTCACTAACTAAACACCGCTCCTCACCCACTCTGCGTCCACTGCTTCTTCACTAATTAAACACGCGCTTCCTCCCCCAGCTCATGCGTCCACTGCTTCTTCACTAACTAAACATGTGCTCCCTCACCCAGCTCATGCATCCACTGCTTCTTCACTAACTAAACACGCGCTTCCTCACCCAGCTCATGCGTCCACTGCTTCTTCACTAACTAGACACACACTCCCTCACCCAGCTTATGCGTCCACGACTTCTTCACTAACTAAACACGTGCTCCCTCACCCAGCTTATGCGTCCACTGCTTCTTCACTAACTAAACACGCGCTCCCTCACCCAGCTCATGCGTCCACTGCTTCTTCACTAACTAAACACGCGCTCCCTCACCCAGCTCATGCGTCCACTGCTTCTTCACTAACTAAACACACGCTCCCTCACCCAGCTCGTGCGTCCACTGCTTCTTCACTAACTAAACACGTGCTTCCTCACCCAGCTCGTGCATCCACTGCTTCTTCACTAACTAAACACGCGCTTCCTCACCCAGCTCATGCGTCCACTGCTTCTTCACTAACTAAACACGCGCTTCCTCACCCAGCTCATGCGTCCACTGCTTCTTCACTAACTAGACATGCGCTCCCTCACCCAGTTCATGCGTCCACTGCTTCTTCACTAACTAAACATGCGCTCCCTCACCCAGCTCATGCCTCCACTGCTTCTTCACTAACTAAACACGTGCTCCCTCACCCAGCTCATGCGTCCACTGCTTCTTCACTAACTAGACACGCGCTCCCTCACCCAGTTCATGCGTCCACTGCTTCTTGACTAACTAGACACGCGCTCCCTCACCCAGCTCATGTGTCCACTGCTTCTTGACTAACTAAACACACGCTTCCTCACCCAGCTCATGCGTCCACGCTTCTTCACTAACTAAACACAGCTCCCCACCCCGTCCACTGCTTCTTCACTAACTAAACACACGCTCCCTCACCCAGCTCGTGCGTCCACTGCTTCTTCACTAACTAAACACATGCTCCCTCACCCAGTTCATGCGTCCACTGCTTCTTCACTAACTAAACACGCGCTTCCTCACCCAGCTCGTGCATCCACTGCTTCTTCACTAACTAAACACACGCTCCCTCACCCAGCTCATGCGTCCACTGCTTCTTCACTAACTAAACACGCGCTCCCTCACCCAGCTCATGCGTCCACTGCTTCTTCACTAACTAAACACACGCTCCCTCACCCAGCTCATGCGTCCACTGCTTCTTCACTAACTAAACACGCGCTCCCTCACCCAGTTCATGCGTCCACTGCTTCTCACTAACTAAACATGCACTCCCTCACCCAGCTCATGCGTCCACTGCTTCTTCACTAACTAAACACCCCCACCAGTTCATGCGTCCACTGCTTCTTCACTAACTAAATATGTGCTCCTCACCCAGCTCATGCTCCACTGCTTCTCACTAACTAAACACCACCCCACCACACAAAGCTCCTCACCATCATGCATCCACTGCTTCTTCACTAACTAAACACGCACTTCCTCACCCAGCTCATGCGTCCACGACTTCTTCACTAACTAAACACACGCTTCCTCACCCAGCTCATGCATCCACTGCTTCTTCACTAACTAAACACGCGCTCCCTCACCCAGCTCATGCGTCCACTGCTTCTTCACTAACTAAACACACACTTCCTCACCCAGCTCGTGCATCCACTGCTTCTTCACTAACTAAACACGCGCTTCCTCACCCAGCTCATGCGTCCACTGCTTCTTCACTAACTAAACACACACTTCCTCACCCAGCTTGTGCGTCCACTGCTTCTTCACTAACTAAACACACGCTCCCTCACCCAGCTCATGCGTCCACTGCTGCAGCATCCTGACGAACTGTGCCAGCACGTTGCCGCCCGTCAGTGAGGCGGCCACCGCCAGGTAGCGCCCCCGGAAGTAGGGGAAGTACTCGATCGGGGAGTGCACGTCGAGCGGCGGCGGCCGGAAGGTAGCGTCCATCTGGAACGCCAGCTGGGCCGACGTGCTGATGTTGAGCACTGCAAGGACGCACAGACAGACGCGTCACTGTAGCGCAATCAAATTGACATCATTGGGTCTTTTTGTGAACACAAAACCAAATGAACAAACAAACAAACGCACGAACACATGCATGCGCATTCGCTTTTATTTGTGTAGATATGCACCGTAACAGAACTGTATATTAGAGTCAACCGGGCATCCATTTTTGTTTTTGATATTTGATCGGACACAGTGGCCGAATCGGTAGCGTGCAGGCCTCCAGTGCGGAAAGTCGGGAGTTCGATTCCCAATCGAGTCAAACCAATGACAACCAAAATTGATACTTGTCACTTCCTAGCCTGGCGCTCAGCATTAATAGGATAGGGCAAGGACTGGTTAGCTCAGTGTCAGGATAATATGACTGAGTGAGATATCAGGTCATGGTGCTTGCTAGCAGTCTGGTATCCCAGTGGGGCAGCACTATAAAGTCGTCATGAGTACGCACTGTCACAAGTCGGTACCCGTCCTGATATGACCTTAGATGTTGCCAGGATGTCAAATTCCAACAACCTACCAACCAATAATTGAGGTAATCATTTGTGAATTGCTATGATAACGCAGTGTTGCTATGGTAACACACTGCATACAACTACCTAAAGTAAAACTTATTTTATTTAATTACGCCTCTAGAGCGCATTGATTTTTATCATCGACTATTGGACATACAGTCATTCAAACATATTTCTTTGGAGGAAACTTACTGCCACCACATTGGCTACTCTTTCCGATAAGCAGCAAGGGGTCTTTTATATATGCACTTTCCCACAGACAGGACAGCACATACCACAGCCTTTGATGAACCAGCTATGGACTACTGGTTGGAACGGAAAATAACCCAAACTGCAAATGGGTCCACTGAGCAGGATCGATAGGATGACCAACACCTTCAGAGGTGGACACTCTACCGCCTGAGCTACGTCCCGCTCCCTGGATACTACTACCTTGGCCTAGGCAGCCCCAAGCATTGGAACCAGCCAGCACAAACACCACTACAGCTACTCCTGCCAAGATAATTTTATCTCTCTTCTTTATTATTCTCTTTCCCATATCACAGTATGCAAGACTTTCCACACTAGGACGTTCGGTAAGCACAGAGGCAACGCACCAATGCCTGTAAGTCAACAGTTGGTAGTATAGCCACATCAGCCCCCATCACACCAAACTAGTTCTCACTACGTTCGTGAAAATGTTGCTGAACGGGCTCAAACTGTGCGCGAAAGGAATGGACGTAGTAGCACCTTTTTACAGTCTGTTTACAAATGGAACGGATGGGCTAGAACGGAATGGTGGTCCAGAACTTTGAGCATGCCCAAAATTGTCTTGCAGCCACGTTCTACCCCTACCACAGCCTGTTTTAGAATGGGGTCGGATGGTTTGAGAACTAGTTTGGTGTGATGGGGGTGTTTACCTCAAGTCAGATTCATATATCACAATGTATGCAGACATTACAATCGAAAGAAGTGACTGCACACACGAATCGACGTGTAGAACAAAAACAAACACCATGAACTATCATATATTCTATATATTCTATATATATGGTACATATTGTACACATTCTACCAATTCTATATACATTGTACCTGCTGCTGCCACTTAAGCTGTGTTTACATGGGCGCGTTAAGCCGCGTTATATAAATCGCCTTGTCTAGTTCGGTTTACATTCGCCGTGTAAACGCTACTCTGAGGCGGATTAGGGCTGAATCGCATCAACTAGTTAACCTCTACTAAACCGCGTCGCGAGGTGGGTTATATGAAGCCCTTTTTATACGTCGGTTTATCAATGGTTGTGTAGACGGTAGCTGTTTACTTGAGGCGGATTAAGCACGTCACACTATATAATATAATTTGATAAGAACCGGCTAGAGGTGTACAGATATTTTTTTCATCATTTATTTTTAGGTTTTCACTGCCCAGCAGAAGTTTTGACCGTTCTAAAACAATACGATTCAGTCCATACATATCTAGGTCGAACCCACACTCTCTCGTGGTGACGTCGACTAACCAAAAGTAGCGCTGGTTAGTATGGACTTGCTCATGCGCAGATATCGATTTCCGCCGTAAACCGACCCAAGTACTGCAAGTGTGGAAAAGGCTCACTTTCACGCCTAGTTCGCTTCATATAATTTGCTTTGTCTAGATCGGCTTACAATTGCCCGTGTAAACACAGCTATAGGCTACTCCTTCCGATAAGCAGCAAGGGGTCTTTTATATATGCACTTTCCCACAGACAGGACAGCACATACCACAGCCTTTGATGAACCAGCTATGGACTACTGGTTGGAACGGAAAATAACCCAAACTGCAAATGGGTCCACTGAGCAGGATCGATAGGATGACCAACACCTTCAGAGGTGGACACTCTACCGCCTGAGCTACGTCCCGCTCCCTGGATACTACTACCTTGGCCTAGGCAGCCCCAAGCATTGGAACCAGCCAGCACAAACACCACTACAGCTACTCCTGCCAAGATAATTTTATCTCTCTTCTTTATTATTCTCTTTCCCATATCACAGTATGCAAGACTTTCCACACTAGGACGTTCGGTAAGCACAGAGGCAACGCACCCATGCCTGTAAGTCAACAGTTGGTAGTATAGCCACATCAGCCCCCATCACACCAAACTAGTTCTCACTATGTTCGTGAAAATGTTGCTGAACGGGCTCAAACTGTGCGCGAAAGGAATGGACATAGTAGCAACTTTTTACAGTCTGTTTACAAACGGAACGGATGGGCTAGAACGGAATGGTGGTCCAGAACTTTGAGCATGCCCAAAATTGTCTTGCAGCCACGATCTACCCCGACCACAGCCTGTTTTAGAATGGGGTCGGATGGTTTGAGAACTAGTTTGGTGTGATGGGGGTGTTTACCTCAAGTCAGATTCATATATCACAATGTATGCAGACATTACAATCGAAAGAAGTGACTGCACACACGAATCGACGTGTAGAACAAAAACAAACACCATGAACTATTATATATTCTATATATTCTATATATATGGTACATATTGTACACATTCTACCAATTCTATATACATTGTACCTGCTGCCGCCACATAGGCTACTCTTTCCGATAAGCAGCAAGGTCTTTTATATGCACTTCCCCACCAGACGTGAGAGCACATACCACAGCCTTTGATGAACCAGTTGTGGACCACTGGTTGGAACGGAAAACAGCCCAAACTGCAAATGTGTCCACTGAGCAGGATCGAGCGGATGACCGACACCTTCACAGCTGGCCACTCTACCGCCTGAGCTACATCCCGCTCTCCGAGCCTGATCTAGTTTGACAGACTGAGTTTGGCAGGCAGTAGTTGAGCCAATCATAATTTGGACAGATTTAAGTTTATTTGTTGTTTTATGTCCTAGCAACACCTAAGGTCATATCAGGACGGGTACCGATTTGTGACAGTGTGCACTCATGGTGACTTTATAGTGATGCCCCACTGGGAGACCAGGCCGCCAGTATCAATTTTTAAGTCATTGGTTTGACTCGTCCAGGTTTCGAACCAGCGAACTCATGGGTTCGAATCTCCCGATCTCCCAAAACAGGAGGCGGACGCTCTACTCATTCGGCCATCCCTTCTGGTTCCCTCAACTACGGAAAAACACACTGAACGGTAGGTTTGAACACCCAAGTACCGCATTCGAACATTCATTCCTGCCATTCTCCGTTAACTTGTCTACATGAATAAAAGCAATATCATTCCACTCATTGACTCGTCGTGAATTATCAAGTGGTTTCCACATTGGTCGTAATGCTTGTGTCATAGGAGTAGTCATAGGAGTGATGAAAATGGGAAATATTGCGCCTAGAGCGGGACTCGAACCCACATCTCTTTGCATTCCAGGCCAGTGTGCTAACCATTACACCACCTAGGCTCCCTGATATCACCACACTACCCATGCCTACCTGTCTATGTGGCTCCTTGCCTGAGAGGTCAGTGCAGCCTACTACACTCGTCCCCCTGGAATTGTAAGTCTTTTAAATGGTCATTTAATGCTTACAATTACATACATACAGGCAATGCACCATACACAGGGTAGATTCAACAACCATACAGCGCGTAGCTTGTACAGGATCCTGGTCACGGTGCCAGTGTCATAGGAGTGATGAAAATGGGAAATATTGCGCCTAGAGCGGGACTCGAACCCACATCTCTTTGCATTCCGGGCCAGTGTGCTAACCATTACACCATCTAGGCTCCCTGATATCACCACACTACCCATGCCTACCTGTCTATGCGGCTCCTTGCCTGAGAGGTCAGTGCAGCCTACTACACTTCCATTGCGGTTGATCCGCAGCAGAAGAGGACGCCCCCCCCCCCCTGCCCGCTCTCTCATCTTCCTCCCGGGTTATGTCACCCCCCCCCCTCCCCTCCCCCACTTGTTAGGTTCTGGGATTCCAACATAGCCAAGTCAAATCAACGAAATGACTCTAAAATGTATTCTCGTCGCTACCAGAGAGCTTGTATATAGATGAGAGGGACAAGTCCCGCGAAAATCGGTAACACAGGCTACAGTGGCGCCTCTCGCGGTTATTGTTGAACAATGCTTGAGTTTGACGGTACACGCAGTGCAAAACATCAGTTTTATTCAAAATTAATAGAAATCCAGAACCCTACCCTTATAAATTTAATATAATCTTTTTGGTAAACATGTTTTCTATATATGTTCCAAGCGTTTGTGTCTAGGTGGTGTGGTTTTAGAGATATTTCACTTTTTCTGTATGAAGGTTGCTCACCGCCATTGACAATGCATTGAGTTTGCCGTACGCGCAGTGCAAAACGTGTATTTTATTCAAAATTAATAGAAATACAGAACCCTAACCATATGAATTTAATATAGTCTCATCGTTGAATATGTTTTCTATATGTGTTCCAAACAGTTTGTTTCTATATGGTGTAGTTTTAGAGATTGCTTTTTCTGTATGAAGATTGCACATGACCATTGACAATGCCTTGAGTTTGCCGGTATGCACAAACTGTTCAACAACCACCACTTGGAGCACCACAGTCGGCAGCTGTTACACGGTCTAGTATGAGAGTTGTCCCTCTCATCTATATACATGCTCTCTGTCGCTGCCTAGCCTGGCGTTCTGCATTACTAGGATAGGGCAAGGAGCAGTGGAATAAGGAAAACCAACTCATTTTAACCAAACCAAATACATCCCTTAAGGGGCTGTCACATTAGGGTTATTTGCGGGAGCGTACGGCGGCGTACGCTCATTACATCATATACGTCGGTATACGCCGCCATACACTACGCACATGCCGACATATGCCGTCATACGCCGATCCTCCAACAAGCCTGTTTCCTTGCTCAAAATTGTCAGGGTATGGCAGCATATGGATCATACGCTGCTCATACGCTAGGCGTACGCTATGCATACGCTGGCATAGGTTACGCATAGGTTAGGGGTACGTCGGCATAGGTTGGGCATATGCTGGATTGACACCCGCCGGGTGTCTCTTGCGTACCCCCAACATTCTGTAAAAGTGGTGTCACACTACGGCGTATGGCGTTAGCGTATGGATTTTCGACCCATACGCCATCATACGCCGTCATATGCTTCACATACGCTATGCATACGCTATACATATGCTGGCATACGCCATCATACGCAATCATACGCGCGTCCGTCCACATTTTTTTTTAACATGCTCAAAAATTGTCGCCGTATGGCTCATACGCTGCTCATACACTCGATGTATGCTATGTGTACGCCGACATAGGTTATGCATAGGTTGGGCGTACGCTGAACTTGTCAATCACAACTGTCAAACCTCATCACGGTACGCCGCGCATAGGTCGGGATACGCTTTGAATACGCCACCATAGGCTAGGGGTAGGTTAGGCATAGGTTAGGCATAGGTTAGGCATACACTTCAGATGCCCCTGGGACCTCGTGCATAGCGTATGACAGGATATGACGGCGTATGACGGTGAATGGGGTCGAAAACCGCATACGCCGGCATACGCTAACACCATACGCCGTAATGTGACAGGGCCTTTAGCATTTTACCAAAATTTAGAATGTTCTAAACTAATGCGCATGCTGAACACTTGCTATAAACTAGATACATCTGACCTACTTCGTTAGCTGAATTTGGATTACGCGTAAATCCGGATTATACTGACATAGCCCTGCTTTGAAAACTAACTCAAACACCACCAACATTAAATGCATAAACTGAATGCATATACTGACTAGATAAACAACAAACTCTCAATTAATTGTATGTAATAACACTATTTTATTATCGTAAAATTGTTCTTGTAATTAAATATTGTAAATGACCGAGATTAAGCATGACCGGAAGACCAGTGCCTCAGCACTGAAAAAAACCCTGAATTCAGATGAATAGGGAGGGGAGCAGGACGTAGTTCAGGCAGTAGAGTGTCCACCTATGACGGTGTAGGTCATCCGATCGATCCTGTTCAGTGGACCCATTTGCAGGTTGAGTTATTTTCCATTCCAACCAGTGGTCCACAACTGGTTCAACAAAGGCTGTGGTATGTGTTGTCCTCTCTGTGGGAAAGTGCATATAAAAGACCCCTTACTGCTTATCGGAAAGAGTAGCCTATGTGGCAGCAGTGGGTTTCCTCCAAAGAAATATGTCAAAATGACCATATGTTTGATGTCCAATAGCCGATGATACAAAAATCAATGCGCTCTCGAGGCGTCGTTAAATAAAACAGACCATACTTTTTTCAGATGAATGAAAATGGTTACCTCCCCTCTCACCCCCATCCTGCGAAAAATGTTGCTGTTGAAATAAACAAGTGGTCTGTTGTCGTCAGGTCGGGCTGGTTAACACCAGACATTGATCTAATCTGTGAGAGGAGCTTCTTCCTCAGACAATGCATGTTGTGAATGGAAACTTCTGGTGACAGCCAGGCACTTTAACAGATAACTCTGCTCTTATCAGGCCTCCTTATCAGGTATTTGTTTGTTTGTTATCGTTTTACTTCCTAGCAACATCTAAGGTCATATCAGGACCGGTACCGACTTGTCAAAGTGTGCACTCATGGTGACTTTAACGTGCTGCCCCACTGGGAAATCAGGCCGCCAGCACCATGACCCGATATCCCACTCGGTCACATTATCCTGACACTGAGCGAACCACTCCTTGCCCTATCCTATTAATGCCAAGCGCCTGGCTAGGAAGCAACAAGTATAAATTTTTAAGTCATTGGTTTGACTCGACCAGGGGTCAAACCCACAAACTCATGGTTTCGAATCCCCCGATCTCCCAAAACAGGGGACGGACGCTCAACTCATTCGGCCATCCTGTCTGGTCGCCTTATCAGGTTATCACGTCCAACAGATCCTTTCAGCTCTAGATAACATGATGGCCGTCCTCATGGGGTCGGTGTGGGGGGGGGGGGGGGTGGAGGGGGGCAGATAACATCAAATTGATAGGCACCATAACATAGGTAAATGGTGATGAGTGAGCGAGAGCTCATTCGGGGCCATTGTGCGGCACGCGGGGCTGGGAGGCCCTCTCCTCCACCCCCCATCGCCAGCCGGTTGGGGGGGGGGGGGGGGGGGGAGCCACACACACCCTGCCACGCACTCCGACCGGCCCCCTCCCTCACCACTCTCTCCCCCCACCATCACTCATGGCTCACCAGCCAATCACAGCCCTCACAGCTCACAAGCACCAGCTCCACCTCTACTATGGTCACTCCGCATCACCCATCCACACTGACCACTCCTCGGACTGACCACTAAAGCCATGTTATCCCAACCCATGCCTCCTCGTCCTGTGTGTGTCATAGCCGCAATGCGATAAAATTGGCAGATACGATAAAATTGGCAGAGATAATCAAATTGGTAAGTACAACAAATTGGAAGATAACATCAAATTGGGATGTACCATTCATCATCGTGCTGTCGGTCGCAATGCGACAAAGACTGCTTTTATTTCTTAACCGCCACTATTACGTGTGGTTGGGCATTTCATAAAAGCTGCTTGCAAAGTGTTGGAAGTACTGCTGGCTTTTGCAAGTTACTAGCAGCACTCTCTCAGGGAGCAAATAGAGGTCTCACACCGGCAAGAACATGTCAAGACAGGCGCTAACTATTTGTCCCTGCAGTAGCTGGCCGGGAGATGTTGGGGAGTTCCCTTCATAACCGCCCTTAACGCTGCCATGGAAGCATGGTTTTCTGTTAGGGTTTGCTCCCTTAGCCTTTGGTTCTATCAGGAACCTATACCACAAGGCAGTGGTTTATAACTTTGCAAAGCAGGGGCGTCAAACTCCCTGAGGTATTTTAGCAGATAGGTACTACATTACCCGCATACACGGGATGTACCAGTAAATTGGCAGAAACCATCAAATTGGCTGATATCATGAAACCTAGATATGTGTGATGCTCTAATGAACCTTCCGTCAATCGGTGTTCTATTTAAATGAACCAGAGGCAGACCTGTGCACCCGGGGAAAACACTGTCAGTATTCAGAAAGTCATTGGAGGTATTCGACTGAGCCTTTCCACGCGAATATCAAAATATTTCTTTACAAATTCCTATTCAACTGGGACCAGAAGTGGGTTTCTGTACGTATGATTTGAATGTGTCTTTGTGGCTCCATCCACAAGGTCACGTGGGGCGTAATTGATTAACACGACCTGGATGATTCGGGTCACCCGAGTTGCTAGAATTTCAAATTGAACACCACGAGTGGAATTGATAAATAAACGTGCAGTGTGCAAAACGACCCGACCCCAGTAACCCACCTCTTGGCTAGGGTTTGCTAGGAAAAGTGATGTCATATTTGTGCTGGTACCGTCCTGCAGGATAATCGCTACCATTACCAGTCCTACATGGTTTTATTTGGTAATAACACAGATTAATGAAATGGAAATATAACTAAACTATGCAATCATAAAATACTTTAAATCCTATTTTGCTGTAGTTATATCTGTTATTTAAAAAAAAAAAAAGTTTTGGATTAAGCCACCATTTTTTCCACCCCGAGCATGGAGAAGCGCATTCAATTATTCGACCCGAGTCTGTAGGATGTGCGCATGCGTCAAAAAGTGGCTCGGGTGACCCGAGTTGATTAATCGATTACGCCCATCGTGTATTTCAACATGGCTGATATGGAAAGGTTGAAAGATTCAGTAGCTTCAGCCAATCAGAGATGTTCTTTTCGATTGCAAAAGGCGGCACCCAAAGGGGTAGCCATTTGCAATGGAAACGAACAGCTCTGATTGGCTCTTTTCGATTGCAAATGCCGGCCCTTATAGGGGGCAACCATTTGCAATGGAAAAGGACAGCTCTGATTGGGTGAAACCACTGAAGCCGAAGCCATTTGACTGGTACTCTTTGCATTCGAAAACTGCGCAGGTGGACGGAGCGTAAATTTTGCGGATGGAAAGGTCCCAGTCGAATACGTCTATTTTCAGTATTTTAGAGGGACTTTCAGTAGTTCTTTCAGTATTTGTACAGGCACCATCAGTGACTTTTAGTTTGATAAATCCACCTACATACATTTTATGGGTGAATGTTTAAAAACAACAACAAAATTGATCAACACATATGTACATAGTTTTTTGTGGGTTTTTTTTGTGATAGGTGTATTTATGCTGCCAATAACGGTTAAAGCTAGGATTCCTTACACACGGTATGCGGCATGCGGCGTGATTACGGGATGGGTCCTTTCACCCACACCCACACCCACACCCACACACAGTGTCAGGTTTCCTCACCACTGTTCTCTATGGCAAACGCAGCAGCATTCGCATTCGCATGCTGCACCGATCGGTACATGGACCAATTCAGTATTCGCATGCTGCATGCCGCATGCCACATACCGCGTGCAAGGAATCACCCCCATCGACTTAGATGCTTTTCGATTTTTTGCCGCATTCGCATTCGCATACCGCATACCACGTGTAAGGAATCCTAGCTTTAGTCTAATGACATGTTTTCACCGCTAGACAGTAATAGTTATATGACTCCCCTTCTTTTTATCACTTTCAGTTGTTGTGTAGCTAACTACTGCGTGCATTCTTTCTCTGTTTGTAAGCATTCTCCCACATCCCCAAAACCTCTGTGAGTTTGTTTGTTCTACAATCGGATAATTGTTTGGTTACCAATAGTTAATTTCTCTGAATGGCTTCACCTTGCTGTGTTAGTGGTCATTAGGTTTTGGTTTTAGGTTTAAAGTTTACCTTTGTATGTAAAACTTTGCTTGAATTATCTGTGTATTTTCTATTTATTTATCTATTTTTCTTTTTCTTTTTTAATTTATTTTATTTCTTGTTGTCATTAGTCTAGCAGTGCATTTAGCTCTCTTTTGATTAATGTTTTATATGTTTCTATTGTCCCTCTACTTCTTTCTTCTACTCCCAGTGTATTCCATTCCCTTGCCTTCATGTACTCGGTACTCCTCTCATATATATGATCTGTTTTTGGCTCTGTTTCTTATCAGTCTGGGGCCATCACTACCTCTTGTTGCCTTTTGTGTTACCTGCACCATCCCAGGCTTCCTTGTCTCCCTGAATGCTGCTATTTTGAGATGTGATTTTCTCCTGTCATTTAGTGTGTTGGCTCTTGCTTTTCTATGGAGATCATCAGTTGGGTGTCTATGTTCCACCTTAAGTGCTCTCTGTTGTAGTCTTTGTAGTTTGTTGTAAATATGTTTATTCTGCTGAATAATTCTTTTGTTAGTGCCGAAGCACTGGTCTTCCAGCCATTTTTCAATTCAGGGTTATCCAACATATTTTTGTTACCCCCCATATATATTACATCACCATCCCATAGTCGAAGTATGGTAGTATCATACCTTTATAGGTTTTAATAGCCATATTTGTAGTTATGTATTTTCTGGTATTCGCTAATACCCAGATTTTGTGGTTTAACTTCTTGATAACTTCTTTTACGTTATCATTGTAGCTTAGTTTCCTATCAAGATTCATCCCTAGATATCTGTAGTTGGTCTGATAATCAAGAACTGTTCCTCCCAAAATTCAATATAAAACTAAAATAAAAAGAGGATAACACCACACAATGATATGCACATCACACAATTATACGGGCACGGTATGTCATCACTATGAGGCTTTAGAGAAATTATAAATATAAAACTAGAATAACAAACTCACAAACACAATTCAAAAATAATATCACAAAGGACAATCACAAATGTTTGTTTGTTGTTGTTTTACATCCTAGCAACATCTAAGGTCATATCAGGACGGGTACCGACTTGTGACAGTGCGCACTCATGGCCACTTTATTGTGGCGACTTTATAGTGCTGCGGATGTGTGATGCGGAGTGACCAGCTGAGGGGGTGAGCATCGGTGTGCATGCTCTGTGGGCCCCCCCCCCCCACCCCTCCCCCACACACCCCACCAGCTGGCGGTGGGGGGCGAGCGAGGGGGTGGGCGCCGCGCCTCGCCACCCAGCGGGCCCCGGAATGACCCAGAATAAGCACACACTCATTCCCCACCATTGGAACAGTTGGTTCGAATCACTTCATCGCAAGCACCCAACCTAACACGAGGCATACGGACACAATCGATCAAATTTCAGCCATCCCACCCACCCCAACTGAAACAGAAGAAGTGGGTAGGGTTAAGCGTCTGGCAGCCTCGAACTCTCAACATCATCAACGGTATTCACACTATTCACGAGTGAGCTAATTCGGCATCAGAACGAGGCTGATTACGCGTGGGGTATTGGAAATTGCCATAAGACACTGCTGTGTGCCAATGTATATGAACTACTACAGAAATTAAAGGAGTAAAATTTGAAGATATTAACTTTTGAAACTATCATAATCATTTTTGCTTACCTTTTTTTCTATTTATTGGTCAATTTTCATGAAGATTGAGTGATGATCAGATGCATTTCAGTAGGCAATGTCAACAAAGTCACTCACCTTGGCTGCCAATCTTTTCTTAAATTCAAAATTGCATAACTTTCTTAATATATATATATAAATTTAACAAATATATTTTAACCCTTTTAAAGATTTTATTAATTTGTAATTACTAAGACTAGTTGTTTATCTGTGTTGCACAGATAACTACGCTGACAGTGCTGCATTACATGATACCACCCTAACTATGCAGACTTGAAGTTGACAGTCACATTTTAGTTAAAGAATGGGAAAATCACCATGCAAGGGTCACCCAATCTTCGTGAAAACTGGCCAATAGATAGAAAACAGGTATGCAAAGATGAATATGGTAGATCCAAAAATGAATACTCTCAAATTTCAGTGATTTCGACAGGTATTGGTCGACAAAAAAGTATTTGCATGACTTTTCATACAGCAGCGTCTCGCAGACGCGTACGTGGCCTCGGTCTGGTTTCAACATGGCCACGGCGTGAATAGTGTGAATTAGCCCATTCCACTATTACATTAACTCGTTCTTTGCCTATAGTTTTATTGTCATCGCTAGCGAAATGTCGTCTGCTCTCATAAAATCCAGTTGTGTGACTAATTTTTCAACTGAGAATCGTTTGTATGTGTAAATAATGCACATGAATGTTCAATAAAACAGGAGCTGACATGACTTTACACTAGTTCAAAGTTACTTCTATTTTAAATGGTAAACTTTGGAGATATTTTGAGTGCAAACATGGAAAATTAGTTTTTGCAAGCTTGCCAAAACTCTGATACCATAGACTTCTGCAGTAACATGTTATGTTAAATTGACTCAGTATTGCCTTCTATGCAGAAACAAATGCTTAATAAGTGCATCAGTATCTAAGTTAGGTATGTAAAATCAAATCTAGATAATTGGTTTGGTTTTGAAAATTTGATATTTCATCGGACTATGCAGCTTTAAGAATATGTGTATGCATATTTTTCATCAAAATGCAACAGAATACACCATTTTCTATCCGCGTCAAACCAATGACTTATCAAATTGATATTTGTCGCTTCCTAGCCTGCCGCTCAGCATTAATAGGATAGGACAAGGACTGATTAGCTCCGTGTCAGGATAATGTGACTGAGTGCGATATCATAGTCATGGTGCCAGTGGCCTGGTCTCCCGGTGGGGAAGCACTATAAAGTCATCATGAGTATGCACTGCCACAAGTTGGTACCCGTCCTGATATGACTGTAGATGTTGCTAGGATGTAAGACCCCCAACGAACAAACAATCATCCCAATACTCTCAAATACTCTTTCTCTACGCTCTTACCCTGCCAGTGCACTGACACTGGCCCAACCAGTCCTTGCCCTATCCTAATAATGCCAAACGCCGGCTAGGTAATGACAAGTATCAATTTTGGACATCATTGGTTTGACTCGGCCGGGATTTGAACTCCCGACCTTCCGCACTGTAATCCTGCTATAATATGTTGGGTCTCGGCCGTCAGAGCCCCAGATACCAGTTACTCTTCCCCAGGTGAGTTCTGACAACTGTCTGTCAGTTCCCACCTGATGCCCCTCTCAAACAAACTCATAAGGAAGAAAGGGAAGACAAGTCACGCAAGATTGACAGTGAAGAAATTGTGCTTTATTGGCATCAACTCCTGTTCACCTACTAGCGACCTATCACCCTCACTCCTTCCCTACTGTCCACTCAGATCCTCATTACTCTTGTTAGTGTGTAGAAGAATCAGTGCCTACAGCCCATTGAACCGGAGTCCCATGGTTGTTGCACAGCTGAGTGCCTTTGGAATAGCTGCTGCTAGTTTGTGTATAAAAAGTGGAGCCTCAGACAGAGTGTCTGGGTTCCTGGACAAGACAACAGATGTCTCCTGCTAGAGTGCCTAGCCAAGAGTGAATAATTCTATAGTGAGGTCTGTGTGTCAGGTGTAAGGGATGCAGGTGACTGGGGCTCCCACAGCCAGCCAATCAGACACCCTCTACAGTCAGGGGGGTGGGGGGGACACCCTAATAGCGGCAGCTGTCACTCAACCCCAGCTGCAGGTGGTGGCCATAATGTATGCAGGATGGCTGGGTGTGCTTCCCCATCGGCTCTGTAGTTGCAGACAGTTACATTAAACATATATTAAAAATGTCCTTCCCTTGCACTCTTACTGGTGCATAGATGGAACATTTCACTAAACATTAACTGTCTCTTAAATAGGAACATCACGTCATAATCTCGGGCACTATGTGTTATCATATTCTCCACATAGTCTCTGATGACACACAGCGAGTGGGGCACCCCTTGCTTCTCTGTTACATAACCTTGGTCCCCACTCCGTCGCCCGAGAATAGTAATGCTCTCTGCCAATATATAAATACGAACCGAAAATCCGTATATTTTGACACTGCGCTCTACCGATTGGGCCACCGTATATATTTAGTATAGTTATACAAATCTTACCTGGGTACAGATGATGGATAACTCTTGTTTTCCCGAGGTACAAGCCTCGGGTAATCGTGGACTAGGGAGAAGGAGAAACAACATCGCAACAGGCGCCAAGCAACATCGGGTTCAGCAATCTTCCTTGGTGTAAATTATTCGGATAAAACGCATTTATGAGGAATCTGTGTCTTAGTTTGGACAATTGGCGAACGAGATAATGTGTAGGGTGTGGCGGAGAGGGCCCTAGTCACGCTTACCCGGGTTGTAATCGGGAAAACAGACGATATTATCATATGTTACCAGGTAACGATTTCGTATAATATATATTTTACCTGGTCAACGCTCGGTCTGAACGAGGCGAGGGAGAACATAGCAGAAGCCTCATTTTTATTTAATTATCTGATGAACATGTATCATTTTACCACCCCACCCCCCCCCACCCCCCCCCCCCCCGTCTCCGTATGTTTTGTTGAGTTTGTACATCTCACCCGATCTTGTTAGTTGGTGAGTAGGCGGGTTGCCACCCCGCTCGGTTTTTCGACTCGTTTGTTGTAGTGTTTAGCAAACGACTTGGCCGTCTTCCAGCCGGCGTGTATCAGGATTCTGCGAACTAAGATTCCTAACTTTGTTGCTTTGGAGACCATGGCCCCTCTTGTAGAGTGCGACGCATAACGTTCTGTGTTGATGCCGGCCAATTTGAGTATAATAATAGTCCATCTGGCGAGTGTGTCGCATGAGATGGCTTTATGCGGTTTAATAAAGCTCACAAGTAGCTGCTTGGAATTTCGTATTCCCTTAGTCTTGGATATATATGTCCTAATGGCGGCAACTACACACAGTTTCCTATCTTGTGGAAAGCTATCGAGATGGATGGAGGATAGTGGATCTCCTGTCCTGTTTGATTTTAACAGTATGTCCAAATCAAACGTGGCCTCTTTCTTATCAATATCCAGGCCTTGCAAGGAGAGCGCTACAATTGTCTGTCCTCTATGTCCTGTTACTAGTAGTAATAATACTGCTAATTTATAGCCTAAGCGTTGGATAGTGAGAAATTTATTTTCAGGCCAAGATTGGAAAAGCTTGAATACTGTAGAAACATCCCAAAACCGACTATATTTTGGTTTTGGGGGGTTTCTTTCATAGATTGATCTCATGATCCAATGAATGACTTCGTGTTTGCCAATGGTTTGTCCTTCTATTCTTGGTACAATAATGGAGAGTGCGCAGCGCACCGCATTTATGGCCCCATAACCAAGTCCATCATCTTCCAACATGCGCATGAATCGGCCTACTTGCGCGACAGTAGGAGCCATCGGTTTAACCTTTTGTATTAAACAATATACTCCCATTTCTTAAGGTAAGTGGTATACATTTTAACAGTTCCTGGCCTCCAGGCATGGGAAATCAACCTTTCTTGGGTGATTTTATCAAGTCCGTATTTTTGTAAATACGCTCTTAGAAAAGGAATGCCAGTAACGGGGTTGTGGACACGTCCCCGAGGGTTGTCACTTTTCCTTGATGTTGTAGGTTTATTCGCCCTCGTGGGAATCTTAAAAAATTGTTGGCTTCCCACTGCACTATCGCTCGCCATGGCTGAGTGTTCCAGTCCGGGACTATCAGTACTGCATGGGTTTTGTCCAGCCTGATTTTTCTGGCTACCCTGCTGATTAGGCTAAATGGTGGACAAATATAGTAAAATGCGTTATTCCAAATAAGAGAAAAGGCATCCACTCGCCAAGCGTGTGGCTCTGGATGCCAGGATACATATTTATCAAGTTTTTTGTTCTGACGAGAGGCAAAAAGATCTATGTCTGGAATTCCCCATTGATGACAAATTGTCTTAAATATGTCGGGACTGAGTGACCATTCTAAATGATCATGGAAATGTCGGCTTTTATTGTCAGCTAATGTATTTAGTGTACCTGGGATATGAGCTACTGTTATCCAAAGGTGTTGTTTCTCTGCCCAATCCCAGATGAGTTTGCGATGGCGTTGCAAGCCGAGGACTTTGTCCCTCCCATGTTACGGATATAGGCCATTGCTGTAGTATTATCCGTTAACACTTGGACAGTAAGTTTTTGTATTTTAACTAAACTTGTGAGACCTAGATAGATGGCTCTTAATTCTAGGACGTTTATGTGATCTTCTATTTCGTTATCTAGCCAGCGGCCCCCTGTGGCTTCATTATCTCTGTGGGCGCCCCAACCCTCTAATGATGCATCAGTAGTGACTGTTGTGTTAGGTTCATCCATACGGATGGGATTATGGGAATTAATTAAATGTTGCATCCACCATTGGATGTTTTCATGTCCTGCTTTGGAAATTGTTATTAGGCATTCGAAATTGCCCTTGGCTTTAGTTAGGGCGATATTTTTATCTATTTCGAGTGATTTAATGTGTGCCTTTCCGTATAATACGGCTGGCGCATAAGCCACCATTAGGCCGATAAGCACTGCTACCTGCCTTATTTTTGGTCTTTTTATGTTTAATAGATCTGAGGATGTAGTAGTAAATTTGTCAATTTTGTCTGAAGTTAAGGAAATTGTCATTTGTTGTGTATTGATAATAAACCCCAAGAATTTCAAAAGGGGGTTAGGTTCTAGAACCGATTTTGTCTCGTGAATGAAAAAACCCAAGTGGGTCAAAGTGTTACATAAGTCTGTTATGGCTAAATGGCAATCATCCTCAGTGCGTGCTACGATAAATGAATCATCAATGTAAGGGAACATGACATGGCCTTTCTTGGCCATTTCAGCAAATACGGGTTTCAGTAGCATTGTAAACAAACGTGGGGCACAGGGGCTAAATGTATGAGCCACCGGATATCTTCGCCGGAGTTAAGGGCGGCCGACGGGGTAGCTATCGTCGGTGTTGGTATATGTGTCAAGTGAAAAAAATCAATTGGTGGGTATGCGTGCCAAGCAATGGGAAGACTCAGAAGCTGTGGTTATTTCTAGATTTCATCCAATACCTGGGAATGTACCCGGCCATCGCAGTAGGAGTCGGGAGGGACCACCCCCTTCCTCCCCCCCCCCCCCACCCCTCAGTGTGTGACTCTGTGTCTGTGTGTGTGTGTCTGTGTGTGTGTCTGTGTGTGTGTGTCTCTGTGTGTGTCTATGTTTGTCTGTGTCTCTGTGTGTGTGTCTGTGTGTGTGTTTCTGTGTGTGTGTGTCTCTGTGTGTGTCACTCTGTGTCTCTGTGTTTATGTGGTTGTCTGTGAGTGTGTGTCTCTGTGTTCAGTGTATCTGTTGTCTCTGAGTGTGTGTTTGTGAGTGTGTCTGTTTTGTGTCTGTGTGTGTGGTCTCTGTGTGTGTTCTCTAAGATATGTGTGCCCTGTGTGATGTTGTGTGTGTTCTGATGTGTGTCTGTTATATGTGTGTCTTGTGTGTGTTGTGTGTGTGTCTGTTGTGTTGCCTGTGTTTTATGTGTGTGTTTGTGTTGTGTGTCTGTGTGTGTCTGTGTGTGTCTCTGTGTCTGTTTATGTGTGTCTCTGTGTGTGTGTGTCTCTGTTTGTGTATGTGTGTGTCCGTGTGTGTGTGTGTCTGTGTGTGTCTGTGTGTGTCTGTGTGTGTCTGTGTGTGTCTGTGTGTGCCTGTGTGTCTATGTGTGTGTCTCTGTGTGTGTCTCTGTGTGTGTCTCTGTGTCTGTTTATGTGTGTCTCTGTGTGTGTGTCTCTGTTTGTGTCTGTGTGTGTCCGTGTGTGTCTGTGTGTGTCTGTGTGTGTGTCTGTGTGTGCCTGTGTGTCTATGTGTGTGTCTGTGTGTGTGTCTGTGTGTGTATGTGTGTGTGTCTCTGTGTCTGTTTATGTGTGTCTCTGTGCGTGTAGTATGTACAACATGCTCTATTCAACGATTGTTATCCAATATACCCGAGTATCTGCCAAGACACACACACACAACAGAGCACAATGAACTAGACCATTAGATAAACAAGTTAAATTGGTATCCATAATTATGCTGCATGAACTCAGAAATATTTCTTTGAGCACTCCATAGATCGGTCTAGTTAGTAGGCGTTTTTTTCTTTCAGGTCTACCTTGCAGCAGGCTCCGGCATTACTAGGTCACGGGCTGTTCATAGAGGAGAACATTTTGAAATGTTTGTATTCGAACTAAGGTCTTTCGACTAGTTAAGTCGCGGATCATTAATGTCTCGTTAGGTTTTGGCCCTAGGACAATATTTGAAAATATATTCTCTGTGGATGTTGACACGGTAGTAATAATACCTTTACTTTTAAAGTAGGTATTCTTGAACTTGCAAAGCCTGGTCCTGCGAGTCAGTAGACCAGGCAAAGGTACTTTATTTTGAATAGGGGTCTCTATAAATGGAATGAGGACCCCTCTAACAATGTCTAGGATTGTCTGATCTTGCGTGAGTTGCTCCCACTGTCTAATATGGTTAGCCACATTTCCCGCACAAAAGGGGCTTACACTAGGTCGTGTTGCAGGCTCTACTTGTTCCCCGGCTTGGGAAACGGCTTCTGGGGGGGGTTGTCCCTCCTGAAGGGGCGGTTGTCATTGTTCCAGCCGTACTGGTTGCGTTGGCCTCTTCCTCTCGGCTGGTATTGGGTCCGGTTCCCGAATCGGTTTGCTGAGAAGCCGGTCCTGCGCCCTCGAAAATCCGATCTGGATTTCTTGAATTTCGAGGGGTTAGTGTCCTTCTTACTGTCGAGGTGTTTGGACTGCTTAGCGGCCGTTTCGACCTGTTTAAACAGGTATTGGAGTTGACCCCCAAACATCTTGGTGTTGTCTAGTGGCTTTCCTTTTATGGGCTTCGGAGCCAGGAAGAGTGTATACTCTTTGCGGTCATTGTCCACAACCTTCTTTGAACGTGCAACCTCTTTCCCTGCGTCGGTTGTGACCGATTTAAACACGTTCTCGAACCTGCGGTACGAGAGGAAGTTGCTAGTGGCAGTCAGAGCTGCGATGGCTGCGTTCATGTCCAGGGTAACTGTTGTGAACTTGTTACCCACCATCATGCGGTTAGCAACTGGCATGATGGCCGAGAGGGCTATCAGGACTCCTTTGTGCACTATGTGCAAGCACGATTCGAATTTCTTGCGATCCTCACTCATTTTCACGTCATCGTCCATTTCTTTGATGGTCGCCTGAGGAATACCTTTTATGCCAGTGTATTGTTCGGCCAGTTTTGTGAGGGTTTCTGCCAGTTTAAAGGCATCAAAATGGCCCCTCAGGTTTTTGCGCATAAGCGAACGGGTGTTAATTCGCTTTTTCTTGTCCGCTCGGATCTTTTTGGCCACTTTCTCGGTGATATCCACGAAAGTGCCTGGGTGCGGGTCATCAGACTCCGAATCCGTTGTCGTCGAGTCATTGGACGAATCTGAGGAGGAAGATTTTGCTTTCTTTTTCTTTTTGGACTTAGACTTCTTCTTAGTCCTTTTGACCTTCCTTGTTTTGTTGCGGGCTTGTTAGTAGTCGTCGCCTTCGGATGAAAACTTTTTATGGCGCCGCTTCTTCCCGATGATGATCTCTGAGTCCGTTGTTTGGGGTTCAGATAAGTCCTCCCAGTCTGATTGGTCGGATGGCGAGGCCCGTTTAGTGGGCGTTTTAGGCGGAGGTGTTGGGAGCAGCTGCTGCAGCTGCTCACGAATGAGCCGCACCATCTGCTCATTAGGGTCTGGTTGGGAAGGTCCTGCCTCCGGGGAGCGGTCACGTGACGCGCCCGATAAGCGACCAGGGGTCACGCCCCCCCTCGCTTAGCGTGTGTGGAGCACCCTTGCTACCCCGCTTCGCGGCCATCTCGAGTCGTCTGAAAACAACCAAAGAGGGTGTTTAGCACAAACTCAAGGAATAACTGAACCAGTGGAACAGTGTTAGAGGGGCATATAGCCCTTATAGGGTAATAAAACTGTATTTACACCAGTTTTATACCAGGCGTGAGTAAGCTAAGGTATAACGAAAGCGTAACGGTCAGAGAACCGAACCGAAACCAATCGAGGGGTAGGGACCAGTGTACTGTCCCACCCACACTCTCTGTATCATAGACTTCTCCCTCCTGTGGCTTCAACGCCAACAAGTTGGAGAAAATATTATGAAACTCGGAGGTACGCCTCAGAAAATACAAAAACATCCTAGCAACATCTAAGGTCATATCAGGACCGGTACCGACTTGTGACAGTGCACACTCATGGCAACTTTATAGTGCTGCCCCACTGGGAAACCAGGCCACTGGCACCATGACCTCGTTTCCCACTCCGTCACATTATCCTGCCACGGAGCACACCAGTCCTTGCCATGTCCTAATAATGCCGAGTGCCTTGATAAGAAGCGACAAGTATCAATTGTTAAGTCATTGGTTTGACTCGACCAGGGTTCGACCCCACGACCCCACGATCTACCAGCACGGGAGACGGGCGCTCTAACTCATTCGGCCATCCCATCTGGTTGTTGTTCCAGTTGGAGACCATGCCGTCAGCACCATGACCTGATGTCCCACTCAGTCACATTATCCTGACACTGTGCTAACCAGCCCGTGCCCTATCCTATTAATGCCAAGCGCCCGGCTAGGAGGAAGCGACAAGTATAAATTAACGGAGCACGCGATGCGCGGAACGCGGTACGCGATACGTGACACGCAATAGTCACTAGTCACCTCCGCTCAAACCCCACACCGAGCGTTAACTGCTCATTACCGGGTGCAAATTGCGGTTGCCAATGAAGTCTTCTGAAGTAAAGAAATGACCAATTAATGCTCCTTTAATGCTCCTTTAATGCTCCTTTTAGGCGACTGACAGATGTATGGACACAGGCCACCTTTCAAGTAGTTATATTTTCTTACATTTTGTTTATTCATTGTGTCATTGTGGGGGTGGGGGGTGGTGGCAAAGTGAACAGGAACATCGCGCCTAGAGTGGGACTCGAACCCACATTGCTGCCATTGCGGTAGGAGCGTCCTAACTATTACTCCATCTAGGGTCCTCGAGGCAATCCATCTACCCATGTCCACCTGTTTATGTGGCTCCTTGCCTAAGAGGTCAGTGTAGTCTAGCCTACTACATAATTATATAAAGACTAGTAAATATAGCAAATATCTATAATATATACAATATACTTATATAATATACTAAAAATAACAAATATCTATAATATATAACACATATACTTACACAATATACATAAAATAATAATATACATAATATATAATAATTACATAATATATGCTGTATAAGCAATTATATGAGTATAATAAGGCGGGAAGCTTCCACCTCCCCTCAGCTGGCTCTACTCATCCTCAGTCATCGGCTGCTGGAGCCTGAACTAAGTCATCGCCTGGTTTAATCTACCCAAATTTTGAAAGTGTGCAGAGTGACAGTTGGCTCACGGTGTAGAGGAGGCGAGGAGGAAAGAATTCCCACTCCGCAGTGAATAGCAAGGAGGTTAAGGTGGTTAGAGAGAAGCATTAAGGGGCTGCCGTTATTTATATCCACATAATAAATAATATAGTACATAATATGTATAATAAATATAATATATAATCTACAAACAATATTATCATAATATCATAAAATGTGCTATATAATCACAAAATTGGTGAATTGCGTCATATAAAGTTTGCTTGTAGATGAATCACTTGAGTAAATATGGAATGGCATGTTGCTGCTAATGGTGCTGTCACATTACGACATTTCTCGCCAACGCGCGTTGACGTGTGTCACTTTTTGGCGAAACGTCGGGAGACATCTGGAAGCGTTACGCGTGCGTTAGGCGCGCGTTGGTAATCGTTGATGGACGGTGACGGTTGGCGACGCGCGTCAGGGTATCGGCAAAGTTTTGTGCTTGCGCAAAACTTTTGATGTGAGACAACGTGCGACAATGCGCGGGTGCCAATATTATGGCGACGTTAGGGGTGCGTCGAGATACGTTAAACGCGCTGGAATAACGTTATGCGAAGGTTATGCGCACACCACACACGCGTGAGGCTCGTTACCACACATTGCTTTTTGTTGTTTTACATCCTACCGACATCTAAGGTCATATCAGGACGACGCGCCAAACTTTTACCAAAACGTCGGCCGCACGGTACCAATACGTTGCGCTGACGCCGAAAAGTTTGACATTCCACAAAAAACCCACCCAAACCAAACACAAAAACAACCCCCAAACCAAACGCGGCGGATTGGGGGGGGGGGGGGGGGGGGGGGGGGGGGCGGGGGGGGGGGGGGGCGGAGGGGGGCGCTGTGAAGCTGTCACCCATTCACACCTGTCTTAGTGCCGTTCTGCATGTGACAGTCACACCTTCACCCTCTCTCCGTCGCCTCATTGACTGAACTACTCAAATCAACTCCCAGGCGCTCGCGACTCGGTCATCTTTCCACTTAACATTGCATAGTCCGATAAAATATCAAATTTTCAAAACCAAAACACTTATCTAGATTTGATTCTACATATTCAACTTAGACAGTGGTGCACTTATTAAGCATTTGTTGCTGCATAAGTCAATTAATAGAACTACTGCAGAAGTCTATGGTGTCAGAGTTTTGGCATGCTTGCCAAAATTATTGTGGCATGTTTTTATGCCAAATATCTCCAAACTTAACCATTTAAAATTAAAGTTACTTCAAACTAAAGTAAAATGGATTATAACGATTAGTATAATATATTTTCTCAGAAAATAGCAAAAACTCAAAAGCATCGGACGATGCAACTTAAAAAAAACATGCTGCCCCGTCATTCCATTCAGTCTCCTCTGAACCACGCTTCTCTCCATATCTCTTCGCCTTTGCCTGTCCTTGGATGTTGCCAGGACATAAAACCACAAACAAAGTCTGTGTTTGTTTTTTTAAATATTGTCATGGGGGTGATGAAAATGGGAAATACTGTACCTAGAGCGGGACTCGAACCCACATCTCTTTGCACTCCGGGCCA
>JASIRB010000370.1:0-25100 GCA_030323885.1 Branchipolynoe longqiensis | reverse complement strand
GTAAAGTTCCTCCAGTTATGAGCGGAATATGCTAATTGCTGAACCCTGATGTTGCTTCCTTCTCCCTCGGCCTCGAGTAGCCGAGGCGTTGTACCGAGGTAAAATATATATATATATGCATGTATGTATGTATGTGTATATATACGCATATTATATGGGAATATTATGTAGTCGTTTTTTTTTGTGGTAAAAGTGTTACTGAAAGTGATTCAAGAATACTGAAAATAGCTCTGACAATACTGAAAGATGCGAGATTGTGTGCACAGGTCTGCCTTTGATAGGACATAAAACAACAACAAACAAACCTCGATCTGAGCTGGTTTAATGTGCATGTCTGAACACGACACACTTACAAAACTTGGTATGTGTCAACGCGCCGCGCCGCTAGTTCGACTCATCTAGTTCGCCTTATCTAATGGTGCTGTCACATTACAACGCATTGCGCAAACGTACGTGATTTTTCGCCGCTACGCTGGGATACGTCATTATGCGTTACCTGCGCGTCAGGCACGCATTGGTATATGTCAATGTACGTCGACGTTCGTCGACATACGGCAGCGCGCATCAGGGGGTGTAAGTCAGGAGGTGTGTAAAGCAGTCATCGCCGAATACATCGACGAGATGATGACCTGCCCCACGAGTCCTGATGGATAGCGTGCCATCTCGGAAAAGTTCATGGGGAAGTGGAACTTCCCCCACACATGCGGAGCACTAGATGGGAAGCATATTGCCTGCTGGTATCCCCCAAAGAGTGGATCCCTCTACTACAATTATAAGGGATTCTACTCCATAGTGCTCCTGGCCCTCGTTGATGCAAACTACAAGTTCATCTGGACGGATGTTCGTCGAATGGGTTCGGCATCAGATTCACAGGTTTTCAATGACTCTGAGCTGAAGGTGGGCATTGAAGATGGTATTTCGGTCTCCCTGCCAGTGAGCCTATCGTGAACGGCCAGGACGTTGTACCCTCCTACTTCCTGATCGGTGACGATGCCTTCGCCCTACGCCCCACAATGATGAAGCCGTACAGCCAGAGGGGTGTGACGCATGAGGAACACATCTTTAACTACAGGATTTCCCGAGCTAGGAGAGTCGTGGAGAATGCTTTTGGCATCCTGGCAAACCGATTCCATGTTCTGCTCAGCACGATGCAGCACCTCCCCTCCACCATGAAGCTGATTGTCACCACGTGCATGATCCTACACAACATGATGAGGATGCAATATCCCACGCTCCAGAATCAGCAGCTAGACCATGAAGAGAATGGCCACCACAACGTCATCCCCGGAGCATAGAGGGAGGGCCTAAACCTGCCAGACCTAGCCGCTCAAGTACCTGGCATGAACACTGGCTCCAGAACAGGAAAGGAGCAACGGAATCTCCTCAAGGACTGGACCAACTCCCCAGCCGGTTCCGGTGAATGGTAGGACAATATGATCTAGTGATGTCTTTGTACTGTGATGTTGTTGTACCGTGATCTCTGTCATTTGTGATATTTACTGGGATATTTGCATGTAAAAAAATGTGATAGTTCTATTGGCTTAAATAAAAGGTGTCAATATCTGTTGTTGATACTGAACCAAACTTAAGATGTCAGTTATTAATTTGGGTGGGGTAGGTTTCTTTAATGTTTTCTGGCCCCAATTATATACAGACTGACAAATTTACATGTCAGTTATTAAATTGGGTCGGGTAGGTATCGTTAATTTTTGTCTGGGCCCAATTATATATAGACTGACAAATTTACATGTCAGTTTATTAAATTGGGTGGGGAGGATTACTTATACACTGACAAATTTACATGTCAATTAAAATTGGGTGGAGAAGATTACGTTTACACTGACAAATTTACATTTCAGTTATTCATTTGAGTGAGGAAGGTTACTTTATGGGGAAGTTTAATTACTTTTTAAGGGGCAAATTTAACATGTCACTTATTTAAAGGGGAACCAGGGTTCTTATTTAGTTACATGTCAGATTACCTTTTGTAAAGTAGGCTAACTGGGCAAAGGCCTCAATTATAAGTTTCATAACATTTATTTTTACCATATTGCATTTGTATAATAAGGATAAATAATGTTTACAAAGAATTAGAGTCAAATCTGGATTAAAATACATATCGTTTCATTTACAAACATTTTATAAATATTGTTCAGACACATAGTAATTACATCTTAACAAATATACATATATACAATATTTACAAACTACAAACAATAAATATATACACATATATACCGCACCAAGTCACTCCTCCATGTCCCTTGATGGGGGTGGGGGGGTGGCTTGGGCGGAAACCCACGCCCCGATGGCAGAGCTGCCGCTCAGTTGCGGGGGTGCTGCTGGTGATGGACGTGCGGTCGGTGGTGAAGGCATCCCGACCGGTGGAAGCGGACCCATTCCATGGGCTGCTGGGCAAACAGAGCCTGTGGCTGCAGTAGCGGTTGCAGTACCTGTGACGGTGCCATCGGCTGGTGCATCGCCACCACCCTCGCAGGCACCACCGGCTGCACCATGTACCTGCGTGTGTCCCTCTTCGTTGTCTACCTCTTCATCCAGGACTTCCATCAGGACGCGACAAATCCCGGCCCGCGCATCCCTGACAAAGTTCCCAAACGCCACTGCCACTGTCATGGCCCGTGATGCAACGGGCTTCAGGTTCTCCAGCAGCTGCCCCAACTGATCGACACACTTCTGGAGAGTTGTCAGCAGACTGCTGTCCTCCTTCGCTCTGCTTCGGGCTGCGGCTGGGGGTCTGGGTCTGCACGACTGCTCGTCCATCCCGATCTGCAGCTCAGTGCACGCTGACTCTGCAGCCTCCAGATCCCCCTGAGCTGCGTCTATGGCAGCAAGCACTTGCAAGACACAATAATAAAGCACCATAAGTAACATGAATACAAATTGATTGGGGAAAATGAGGTAACAAATACAAAAAAGCACATCATTTCAAATTATAATGCCATTAAAATAAATACATAGATTTATCCAGAATGAGGTGTATAATGAATAAAAATCCACATCATTGCAAGTTACCATGTCAGTAAAATATATAGTACTTACAGTTCTGCAGGGCTCAGGCCGGTGCCTGACGACTGAACTCAGAAACCACTATTCACTGCTCCCTCTCGGTTTGCAGGGGAGCCCCCTCTTGGTGCACAGGGGAGCCCCCTCTCAGTGCGCATGGGAGCGCCGTCACCACTCTTCTTTTTGTGCAGTCGCGTGTTGCAGTCGCGTAGGGACTTGAACCAGCCCTGGATATGGGTCGCAGTTTTGCCCATCCTTTCGGCCTTGTCCTCCCAAAGCTTCCCTTTATTGTCCGTCCGCCAGTAGTCACTCATCCTGCCGTTCCATATAACGGGGTTGTCATGCAGGAACTCCAGCATCAGCTCCTCGTCTGCTGCAGTCAGAGTGCAGTCGCACTTCCTCACCTTCCTCTAGTTTCCCCCCTGCTGCGTGTTTGATGAGGTGGAGGCGATGGTCGAGGGGCATGACCGAGGAGGCGACAGAGACGTGGACTGCATCTCCATCATCTCTTCGGGCTGGCTAGATGGCGCAGGAGGAGATGCTTGAGATTGTGGTGGAGATGGTAATGTCTCCTCCATCATCCTCTTCCTGCCTTTCCCTTTCCCATGTCCCTGGCTGGGTGCTAATGAGGTCTTCTTCCCTGGCATGCTGGAGGAGGTGTGAGGAGAGAGCCAGCCTGCAGCCTTATTTATACCCAAGGCGCGGGTGGGTCGGCTGCCCCCTGCATATCGGCATGCATTACTCACGCATTAGGCCAACGTCACGCGCGCTGGGGGCATGCTGGCGCAATGCCAAAATGCGCTGGAGTGTTGTTAGACATGCGTCGCTCACACTACGCTCTCATACGTTGTGCAACACATCTGACAGTCGCTAGCGGAACGATGGGAGCATGTTATGCCAATGCTAGGTACACACCATGCGCACGAGAGGCTCATTAGCCACACGTTGTCCCAACTTTTTTTTCTTCCCACGTCGACATACATTACCAAGTCGGGCGGACACTACACTTAGGTCCACTACGGTGCGCTGACGTAGAACTTTTCACCCCGTGCCGGAAAGTTTGATGCACCTCGACGTAAAAAAAGTGATTTCCGCTTTGGCGGCGCGCTGGCGAGATACGTTGTAATGTGACAGGGCCATAAGCTGGCCTAACTTTGTACGTGTGACCACGGCTATTGACTAATTCAGTAGTAGTACTAGTAGACATGAAATCATGTTTCAAGAATCAAGTCAAGTGGACATACCTCGAGTTGCAGGCTCGCTTGGTATTGTGGTGGACGTATTCGCGAGGCTTCTGCTAGTTTTTCAGCTTCTCGTGTCGAAATAATATCCCATGCAATGTCTTGCACTTTGTTGAGAATTTTGTCAATTAAACGAAAAGGCTGGGGCAGTATATCCCTGAACTTCGCTGGGTCATTTAAGAAGTCGTCCAAGTTTTCACTTGCCAACTCACTGTCAGTTGGAGAGGGAATAGCCAACGCATTTGAATTGCGTCTATACATGGTGGTGAATGCGGGTTTAAGATCTATTAATAAGTATTATAAGAATAATTAATACATAAAACGGCGTTTCGACGACTTTTGCTTCAAGCGGTTTTCCAAATCGCATAAATACCAGCGTACACGTTTCTACGTACGCGGTGATGTCAACAAACGTCAGTTCGAGGCACTGGCTGGTTGTCAGCCACATTAACATAGAGACCAAGAGTAGCCGCCCAGAACAAGCTCAGGTAACACTCTCTCGCTTCGATAACGCTACACTTGCACACTGAGGAGCTGAGTCCACGACAACAGCACTCTAATTAGTTCACCAAGTATACGCACAGTCAACTGGGGTTAGATATTTTAAATGCTGGAACTAGAGCAGTGAACTTTGACCTTGTGACAAGGTTCACGGTGGACTCTCCTTTTCGGAAGGTAGTCATGGATATCGTCACGCACATTGTAAAATACAATTCGCAAACAAATGGCAGAGACAAACTATGCAGGTTAGTATTCCCACACAGCTTGTAAGCATTCAATGATATGACCACACGACAGCAAATTCGACGCAGTCAGGACATGACACACTGACCGGTGACCCCTTGCTATAGCTAAGCCTAAGCTAGGCTTAGGCTAAGGCAGCCTCAGCGCTCAGGGTTACCCTGGGCGTGTGACGTCTCCAACATCGACCAGGTCCAGGGGTAGGGCAGGGTCAGAGGTTTTAACTTGAAGGCTCTGTCACACATCACTTGATTTGGGAAACGGAAAGAAACCGAACAAAGTCTGTTGATATCCGGCAAAGTCTGGTTTGTGTCCGTTGCATATCCGTTGATATCCGGCCCGATCCATTACAAGTTTTGAATATGCACAAAACTTGGAATGGATACTGCCGGATTAGCCCTGTTTACACGGGCGATTTAAAACGCTTCATATGAAACCACTTGCCTAGATCGACTCACATTTGGCGTGTAAACGCGACTCTGAGGCGTTTTAGGGCTGAATCGCTTCATATGAAACGGTTCATCAATACCACCTCGCGAGGTAGTATAGATGAAGCGATTCAGCTGGTTCCCGGCAGTGTTAGGGCCCGATTAGGCCGAAATCTAGTGAATGCGATCATATTTAACAGAATTTCATACTCAAATAATGAAATTTAATTAAATTAACCTTAAATTCCAAGCGATATTAACGTAGCAGCTTCATCTGAGTCGAATCGACGAGTGTAAACTAAACACCTAGCAGTGCTCGCCGGCTACAGGCGCACCACAGGCTGCTGGTTCCCGGCGCCAAAACACTTTTTAAACTCTGTCCGTGTAAACGCACCTCAAAAACGCCTCATATAAATCGCCTTGTCTAGATCGTTTCACAATTCCCCGTGTAAACACGGCTATTGATGTCTTATTGTCTACATTTCTTGTCCGGTTTGAGTTGGTTTAGTCTGCTTATCGTCCGTTGGCTATCCGTTCATGTCCTTTCGTCCGGCGTCCTATGACCCGACGTTGCAACATTTTGACACATTTTAATACATTTTGATACTATCACACCCCAACACCACCGGACTAGACAATTCTGTCCGTTCCTCAATCCGGCATAGTGTGACAGGCACTTCAATGTTCAGCGTTTAAGGTTCTATCCCTCAGCACCTTTCAATATACCTGACTACAACCACTCATGTTTAATCATGTTATCTGCACTCATTGAAATTCTTTTTTGAATGGTTTTGAGGGACAGATAACATGGTCCATTGGCATTGCACATGCGACATATTGATATTAATATGAATAAGCAATACTTAGGACCGACCCCAGGGTCCTATTCGCTTAACACAGCCCGGGCAACTGGTATCACCTGAGTTGCTAGAATTTCAAATAGAACATCTCGAGAACCAATCGCTGTTGTCCACCCTGGGCATAATCGATTAATCAACTCAGGTCACCTGAGCCACTTTTTGGCGCATGCGCACATCCTACAGACTCGTGTTGAATAAACGAATATGCTCGGGGTGGAAAAAATGGTGGCTTAATCTAAAACTTTATTTTTTTTTTTTCTTCAATAACCGATATAAGTACAACAAAATAGGATCTAAAGTATTTTATGATTGTAGAAGCTGACAATCTGGGTTATTAAAAAGAAAGCATTAAAACAACACGTAACACTTGTACTGGTAGCTGTTATCCTACAGGTACCACCAGCACAGATGTGATGTCATCGCTCCTAGCAAACCCCAGCCAAGTTTGTTGTTTGTTTGTTGTTGTTTTATGTCCTAGCAACATCTAAGGTCATATCAGGATGGGTACCGACTTGTGACAGTGCGCACTCATGGCGACTTATAGTGCTGCCCACTGGGAAACCAGCCCGCCGGCACCATGACCTGATATCCCACTCAGTCACATTATCCTGACACTGAGCACACCAGTCCTTGCCCTATCCTAATAATGCCGAGCGCCTGGCTAGGAAGCGACAAGTATCAATTTTAAAGTCATTGGTTTGACTCGACCGGGACTCGAACCCACGACCCCACGATCTACCAGCACGGGAGACGGACGCTCCAACCCACTCGGCCACCCCGTGTAAGAGGTGGGTTACTGGGGTCAGGTCATTTTGCACACGGTACATGTATTTCTCAACTCCACTCGCGGTGTTCGATTTGAAATTCTGATGACTTTGGTGACCTGAGTCGCCTGGGTCGTGTTAATCAATAACGGCCCCTGTGTGCTGCGTAGCGAAGTTCGACGAGCTGTTTCCGTTTCCGTTTTCCTGATTTTGATTATTCAACATGAGTATACAAATGGCGGCGCCCATATAGGGTTATTTCCGTTTCCTGGATTTTGGTGATTTCCTCCCCCCCCCCCTCCCTCCTCCCCCTCTTGGTGGCCGTATTCGATAGTTTATTTTTACTCCACTTGCGGTGTTCGATTTGAAATTCTAGCGGCTTGGGTGACCCGAGTCGCGGTCATATTATTAACCAATTGCTGTCATCCACCCTGCTTGCTGTGTAGTGAAGTTCAACGAGCGATTTACACAAGTATACAAATGGCAGCGCCAATAAAGGTTATCCGTTTCCTGGATTTTGTGATTTCCTTTTCCCCCCCCCCCCCCCCCCCCCTTGGTGGCCGTTGATAGTTTATTTTTACTCCACTCGCGGTGTTCGATTTGAAATTCTAGCGGCTTGGGTGACCCCGAGTCGCGGCGGCATATTATTAACCAATTGCTGTCATCCACCCTGCTTGCTGCGTAGTGAAGTTCAACGAGCGATTTCCGTTTGCTCGATTTTGGTTATTATGCGATTCAACACAAGTATACAAATGGCAGCGCCAATATAGGCCCATTTCCGTTTCCATTTGCTGGATTTGTGTGATTTCATTTTCCACCTCTCTGAGTGGGAGTATTGTTTATGTATATATATACATGTGTTAGTCCTTAGCCTCCCCCCTGGGTCGGTCGGTATTATATAGATAGTGATGGTTATCATAATTGATAATACTTAATTATAAGTTAATAGATAAAAGATTCACCCCGTATAGGTAAAAGATTCACCCCTAGTGGTGAATGACAATGTAGTCTAAATCCGGGTGAAAATGTTTTTTGTATGGAACAGGAAGTGAAATCCCTGGTTCCAGTATCAAATGGCTACTTATATGAGCACAGTCACAGAGTTGGTGAAATCAAATCAAAAGTAGCAGGTAAATATTAAGATATACGGTATGTGAAGAATATATTTTGCTTCTTAAATTTTAGAATGTATCTGCTCATTTCATTTACCCAGCATGTAGATATTTGTCGCCAGCTTTTATATAGGGTTGTTCTTCACCCCTACTCCGGCTACTGCAGTAGGGGTGATTTTTATCTACGCTTCTGATTTGACACACAATAAAACATACGTTAAGTTAAATGCACTTTAAAAGTTAAATCTACAGCGTTCTGTGGTGGCCGTCTTGCTTGTTTACATCCTCTGTCTTTTCACCAACTCTGTGCTGATTGAATTGTTTGATGCCGGACATGTATTTATTATTGTTTTCCTTAATTGCAGACTTTTTCAATATACTAGTAAATTGGCTTGGTGGAACCTCGACCGACTTAACAAGGACCCGTCGCTCATTATAAAACTGAAAAATCTCGAAGGAAATTTCAGTACAACCAGAAAAGGTAAGCAGTGCCACTGACACTGTTCAAATAAATGCTACCCTTATTACACCCGGAGCTAGTATTTGGATAAATATATGTAACATTGGTGAATTGACAACCACATCTCTTTGTTATAGTCATATTTGTGAAAGTACAACGTCTGAACACTTTGACTTCTGGATACTGAATGTTTTATTCCCCGACCAGACGTGTCAGACGTGTCTAGACGTCTCTTACGCATATATCACAATATTTAGATGTAAATCTAGATATTCCTGAATGTGCACCTTGAAACGTTACTGTTGTTGACATCCGTGCTCTGACTGTCCCTCCCCCTGTAGCGCTGACCGTGCCCCTCCCCCTGTAGCTCTGACTGCCCTCCCCCTGTAGCTCTGCCCCACCCCCCCCCCCCCCCCCGTGGCGCTTACCATGCCCCTCCCCCCCTGTAGCGCTGACCGTGCCCCTCCCCCTGTAGCTCTGACTGCCCCTCCCCCTGTAGCTCTGACTGCCCCCCCCCCCTATAGCTCTGACTGCCCCTCCCCCTATAGCTCTGACTGCCCCTCCCCTTATAGCTCTGACTGCCCCTCCCCCTGTAGCTCGACTGCCACTCCCCCCCTCCCCCTATAGCTCTGACTGCCCCCTCCCCCTTAGCACTGACCGTGCCCCTCCCCCTGTAGATTTGACTGCCCCCTGCCCCCCCCTGTAGCACTGTAATATCTGACTGCCCCCCCCCCCTTTGTTGCCCCTGACAGTGTGTAGCTGACTGCCCCTCCCCTGTAGCTGACTGCCCTCCCCCTGTAGCGGACTGCCCCTTCCCCCTGTAGCTGACTGCCCCTCCCCCTGTAGCTGACTGCCCTCCCCCTGTAGCTGACTGCCCTCCCCTGTACTTGACGCCCCCTCCCCCTGTAGCTGACTGCCCCTCCCCCTGTAGCTGACTGCCCCTCCCCTGTAGTCCCATCTGACGGTGCTTGGTTCCTTTGTAGTTCTGCGTCTGGGTAAGAGTCTGGACCTGGTGCAGGGTGCGGTGCGGTCACTCTCCATCCCTGACACTGTGTACCGCCTCACACTCGTGCTGGCCAAGCTGAACCAGGCATGCTACCTGCTGGTCGACCACCTCATCTGGGCGAGCAAGGTAGGTGGGGCAAAATCAAAACACTCACCTCCATTTGACCTACATGTCCCCCTTCTGGGTACGGGTGCAACTTTCTGCTGCACATCAGCTATGCCAGGTCAATTCTATAGAGCCTGTCATTGTTGAGGCCTATTGTGGGCAGCGTTTTGACATGTTTGTATTCTGCACATCAGGCTATGCAGGTCAATTCAATAGAGCCTGTCATTGCTGAGGCCTATTGTGGGCAGCGTTTTGACATGTTTGTATTTCAATATCTTCAAAGTTAGTTATTCATGGTAAAAGTAAGGTAAGTTTGAACGATCAATCTAATGTATTTACCTTTAAAAATATAGCAAGAAATAAAAAACATCGAACCATGCAACTTTTATTTGGTATTGTTTATCTTATCCTTCCTCCCCCCCCCCCCTTCTTTCCTATCCCTCATCAAAAGCCCTCGTGCCCGATAGTAGTAAGCGATACTGTAACAGAATGAGAAGACTGAGAAGTGACTAAGCCCGGCTTGTGTGAATGACTTCTAGTGACACCCAACACACAACTGAAACCGTCAACAATAGCTTTCAGTAATTAGCATCACTGTTATAGACCGACTTACATGACCATTCTACAAGTGATGTCCACCTGCCTACGTGACTAACTACCCTGTACAGGCAGACACCACTGGCGGTGGTTTAGACTCCAGGTGCTATCTGACTCCCTAGGTGCTTTATTTATTGTTTAATTATCTTAAACTTCACCTGTGTAAACAATATGTAGACCTGTAATGAAAAACTCCTGAAAGACCGTCTCATGGGGCGGAGAAATTCTGAGAACTAGAATCTCTAATAAAAAAACACACAAAACAACAACATGTAGTTTAATGGACTTAGTGAAATCGACGGCATTCTGTGGTCGTCAGCTTGTCTTTTTACATTCTCTGCTATTTCACCAACTTTCACCGATATAATTAGCATTTGAAACTGGAACCAGGGGTTCCCACTTGCTGTTCTATACTAAAGCTATTTTCGCCCGTATTTAGACTACGTTCTTATTCGCCCCGATTGTTAGTATGGGGTGAATCTTTTATCTAGGCTAGGTTGTGACACGTATACAGTTTGTAAGTGCTTGCTTCCAATCGTCCGTCAGGTGGGGCTGGTCGACGTGGACTTGGCGCGCTGGGGACGCGTGTCGGCGCGCTTCTGGCTCGTCAGCATCATCTGTAACCTTGTCCGGAACGCCTACGACGTGCTCGGCCTCGCCCGCATGTACGCCACCGGCCGCCCACGCCTCGCCCGGCCCTGGCGGCCCGGCCCCCGGGGCGACGCGGGCGGGTCGGGCGGGTCGGGCCGCGTGCTGGCCGGCCAGGAGCCCATCGTGGTCGACGTGCTCAAGAACTGCGCCGACCTGGTGCTGCCGCTCGCCGCGCTCGGCTACGTGGACGTGTCGCCCGGCGTGCAGGGCGCGGCCGGCGTGCTGGGGTCCGTGGTCGGCATGCTGACGGTGTGGAACCCGGGCCTCAAGCAGGCGCCCGCCTAGTGGGGAGCTCTTTAGAACAGGGGGGTTGTAGAACATTCATGTTGATATGGTAATTTTGGGTTTAAAATAGTTTCTTAAAAATCATATATATAATAATAATTATTATTATTATTATTATTAAAATTCAATTGGGATTCAAAATTATATGTATACTTTTGAAGAAATCTGTATGTATATAAGTATATATATAATTTTGAAGAACTTTATGTAATCCGCATTCTCACGGCTTAATGCCCTGGGCGTTTAAATTGGGAAATCACTGAAGTGGAGGGGGGGGGGGGAGGGTGTTTACCCACACATTGGGCGTTTAAGGTTTACAAAATATTGACCAAGTAGGGGGTGGGCGTTAACCCACACATGGGAGTTAGCCCATGATAATAAGATATATACTTTAAACATTTTTTTATTTGAAAAGAGATTTCTTGAGTGTTCAGTTGCCATGACAAAGTATGGTGCAGTTATTTTGATGTCTGATGAGAAAAGTTTGCTCTATGGGTGGCTTTTTATGGTTATATTTGACTGACATTTGGGTAAATGTGTATGTGAAATATGTAAATCCCAGGAGACAAAGCAGTGATGGTGGTTTGGGAGCGGATTACTGTTTAGTCGTTGGGTGATTAGATTGAATGAATACATTTCTGGTGTTTGTTGTTACTATTCTTTACTCATCCTTAACCAAGAATGAAATTGTATATCGAACAAATATGTAAACACAAAAATGAAGCTAAACAAATCAAGATTGAATAAACTATAAGACAATTTGTGTGTCATAAAATGAAGCCATGTAATCACAATATTGGAAGAACTGTATTGTCTTTTCAACATGTATTTATACAGACAACTTTTGTATTATGAAATGAACCCAGGTGAAGAATGCTAATCAGTCTTTCAACATTAAAATAATATATGGATATGAAGAACTGAGTTGTTTTAAAGGTGGGGGGGGGGGGGGCGGTGGAGGTAGGTGATAGCTGCTGCTCTAAATCACACCACAATGCTATATTAAGTTCATTACAATCAATGTAAATTAAAAATCCAGTTGAACTGAAGATAACACAAGTGGCAGTCGTACTTAGAACACTATCTTTGACTTCCCTGTTATCTTTGTGTGAATTGATGAAACAAATATGTTATGTGCTAGTATTTGTTTCCCCTTAAGTGAAGTAAATACCCCGAGGTTGTGAGTGATATTTCACTTTAAGAGTTAACCCACCTGGAATGCTTTCCAATGTTATCCTCTATCCTAATGTAATTACTACAAAACACCCAGAAAGCTGCCAGACTAGAATAGAGATGTTTGTTGTGAATATTATTAAACCGGCATAGCCCCATGAAAGCAGAACCTGTTACTATAGAAGTCTATGGCGTCAGAATTTTGGCGTTCGCACTTCAAATATCTCAGATGTTAGCCATTTAACCTAAAAGTTACTTCAAACTAAAGTAAGGAATGTTATAACAATTAACCTAATATATTTACTTCAGAATATGGCAGGAACTTAAAACCAATCTGACGATGCAACTTTAAGACATTTCATTGATCAGGACCGAAGGTCTGGTCTTGTGGCCAGGAGGCTGACCGTTACAGACGTCCGTTTGATGTTGATAGTGGGACGTGTAAGTGTTGGCAGAGACTGCATTGTGCCTTTCAGTTTGGACTATAATTGTTTTACACATGTTTGACTGGTGGTAAGCTGTATGGTTGGTTAATGAGATACTGGGAGTACGCTGCATGGTTGGTTATTTGTGAGGTGTGTGGGGTGAGGGGCAATGGTTGGTTGTGATGTACTGGTGGTAAGCTGTATGGTTGGTTAATGAGATACTGGTGGTAAGCTGCACGGTTGGTTGTGATGTACTGGTGGTAAGCTGCACGGTTGGTTAGTTGTGATGTACGTGGGGTAAGCTGGATGTTTGGTTAGTTATGATGTACTGGAAGTAAGCTGCATGGTTGGTTAGTGATGTACTGGGGGTAAGCTGCATGGCTGGTTAATTGTGATGTATGGTGGGTAAGCTGTATGGGGGTAAGCTGCATGGTTGGTTGTGATGTACTGGGAGTAAACTGCATCGTTGGTTAGTTGTGATGTACTGGGAGTAAGCTGCATGGTTGGTTAGTTGTGATGCATGGGGGTAAGCTGCATGGTTGGTTGTGATATACTGAGAGTAAGCTGCATGGTTGGTTGTGATGTACTGGTGGTAAGCTGCACGGTTGGTTAGTTGTGACATACTGGGAGTAAGCTGCATGGTTGGTTAGTGATGTACTGGGGGTAAGCTGTATGGTTGGTTAGTTGTGATGTATGGTGGGTAAGCTGTATGGTGGGTAAGCTGCATGGTTGATTAGTGATGTACTGGGGGTAAGCTGCATGGCTGGTTAGTTGTGATGTATGGTGGGTAAGCTGTATGGTGGGTAAGCTGCATGGTTGGTTGTGATGTACTGGGAGTAAACTGCATGGTTGGTTAATTGTGATGTACTGCGGTAAGCTGCTATTAAAGTTCCTGGAGGGAAGGGAAGCATTTGAGTGGGTTGGGAGAAGTGACTACTAACTGCAACATCCACGGACTTATGAGTAATGTCGATAGTCGGGCCTATGCATCATATTAATTCTGTGCAAATAGTTGATCTTTCTCGTCTAAACTTACACATCTTGCCTCAATGTGAAACAATTCAAATGTGACACGACAACCCTGCGTTCAATCAACTTCCAGTATGTTTAGCATTTTACTATCAGACTTTATTCGTAATCGATATACTAGGTGAAATGAGTGCGAGAAGTCTTAGTAGGTACCCGCATTTATGCTAGGTGGCGTATTGAAATAGCCAATGTCTGACTGCCATTTTTGTGACCAAATCAGTTACCATGGCTGCAAAGTGGGCAGTTTTGTGCATGCCCCGAAGGCTTCACAATGGTGGCAATACGTTCAAAAGATTTGGAACAGAATTTCATCCATTATTATGTCATTTTCACTCCTGACAAATAATTCTGAGCACTTTTTTTGAGGATCTGAAGTTTTGGATTATTAGAAAAGCTAAGTAAACGTCAATAGCAGTAGGTAAAACTAGTATAGCTGTGTAATTTACACATTTCTAAATAATATAATCATGGTTCAAACCAGCCTGGACCTATCGCCAGTGTGTTTTGAACTGTCAAAAGTGTTGTGGTTTGGACATAATTAGCAGTAGGTGCCTGCAGCGAAATTAAAAAATATGCAAAGGGTTCAATATTTGTATTCCTTCCTGTATACGTTGAAATTACAAGCCCAAATCCAAAAACAGTTAGGCTATATATATTATTGTTCTTGAGATAATAATTTTTCAAGATTAAATGTGTAAAATGTATTAATTTTGAATTAAAAGTGGAACTTTGACCAAATATATAAAAAAGTGAAAGGATGTGAGGGGAGTTCTGCTAACCATCTTTTTCCTACAAATTGCCAGAAGTAGTTACCCTACATGTAAATCAAATTATTATACACAGATTGTAAGTTGTACACATACAAAATAAGGCGTAACTAATTGTTTTGTAGATTTTAGTGCGATCTGTCATGCTGGTTGCCATAGAAATCATTATTTTATTCAAGAGGGAATCCTTAAATTCTAAAACTGAGACCAGATCTGAAATTAGCACCCTTGATAGCATAAATGTGCTAATTTTCATAAGTTTTGAATAACAAATAAAATAGCTTCATCTAGTTTACCTGAAAAAGTTGGCATAATTGGTCCCTTATTTACTTCACTTGCCTTACTGTAATAACTACAAAAACCCGTAATTATTTACAATTTCAAATCGCAATAACTTTTTCCATAGTGAATTTTATTTTTAACCTAAGTGTTTTTATCTGTAAATTAAGCTCTAATTCTAGACCAGTAAGATAAAAAAAAAAGTATTCTAAATTTGTATGCATGTGCCTACTTTAAGTTTTGTTGCAATTACCTATTAACATGTTAATGTGATTTCAGACAAACTCATATTATTGTACTCGTTTCAAATAACAAATATGTACATAGTTTTAATATATACAGAATACTAATCAACGTAGAGTTGTTTATTATGACTCGGCCATTACATAGCAACCACCTATGTTGCGAGGCCGATAATGGTGACCCAAGTGAAATACCTTTCTTTTAACAAATATTAAAATATAATATTTTTTACATGTACATATATATATAGCCATAAACAACCAAGTCATGGATACAAGCATGTTCATTGGTAGATTGGAGAATGCTTACTGTTGATTGGAGGAGCTGGTCAGGTGTGACAGCCATCTTGGATTCTACAACCTATATAATAATAAAACAAGCAAGCTCCTTCTGGTTCCTTCTGCACACTCTATACTCTGCCTTTCTTACTCTTGCCTGTAGTGATTTCCTATTTAGCCTGCCTCCACAACTACAGCTGCCAGCCGTCGACTTTACAAGCAGGTCGCCGCACGCTAGCAAGAACAGTCCCGGTAGTGGACTGTTCCGCTCATAGCTAGTGGCCACCCCTCTTACTTACACTTACACTTATCCTCTTCTGCTTTAGAGATTCGGCATCAATGCCTGTTAGCAGGTTTGGCCTGTCTAAAGCCGTGTTCACACAGGCAATGTAAATCGATTCGTAGAAATCAACTTGCCTAGTTCGACGCACATTTCGCATGTGAACGGGCGGCTGAGTCGGATTAGGGCTGAATCGATTCCTGTTATCCAGATACTGGAAACCACTTGTGGAGGTCGATTACGTGAGTCGATTTCTGTGAATCGATTTATTTTGACCGTGTGAACGCACTGAGGCGGATTAAGGTTGTTGACTTTCCGGTCGATCAAAAGCGCATATTATATAATTTAGTCTATGAAACCGCTAGCTGGGCACAGATATTTTTTTCATGATTTATTTTAATGTTTTCACTGCCCAGCAGAAGTTTTGACCGTTCCAAACCAATACGATTCAGTCCATACATATCTAGGTCGAACCCACTCTCTCGTGGTGACGTCGCCTAACCGAAAACTGGCGCTGGTCAGACTGGACTTGCTCATGCGCAGATATCGATTTCCGGCCCAAGTACTGCCCGTGTGAACGGGCGTCTAAATCGATTCATATGATTCGCCTTGTCTAAATCGCTTTACATTTTGCCCGTGTGAACACGGCTCAAGTGGGACCTAGTGAAATTATAGTTTTCGTGCGGCGAGCGCTGACTGTAGCGGTAATTTACCCAGTGCTTATCGAGGCGTCCTTTGAAAGAGTCTAAGCTTGGGGCGTTCACTATATCAGCTTCACAGGAGATTAGATGTGACCCGACTGCGTAGTGACATCTCACTTTTCTGACCTGGGCGGAATCAACCGAGGGACGGCCCAGTGTTTGAAGCAACTTGGTGTTACCGTTCTACTCCTCAAACGGAGAACACTGGTCCATCACAACATCTAACCCTAAACAAGGGAGATGCAGACAAGTGCGAATAATTTGATAAGGCACTTGACAACTTTATGTTAAGTGTCACTGGTTTATTTAATGCTTTGTGAACTGAATAAGTGTTTAATAAACATCTTTGCACATATGACATACTAACACTACTTACTATCCCTACATTCAACAGAGATCACAGTCTAATTGTTCATCCACTCTTTATATATATTTGGGTATTAGAACCAGACACAAATAAAGGATAAATAATTACATCAGTCAGGCCATTATAATATTTAGACAATTATCCATGGATATTAAAAGGATATATATTGACTATCAAATAGCACATTCAAATACATTTAATATAGAATTTGACCAGAATAATCCATTCATACCACTGAAATGATATACATACATTTGTAATTTCTGTCAGATGTTGATTAAATTATGCAAACCAAAGGGATGCAACTGGTCAGATTTCCGATGGCCACGTTCACTTAAGTTCTAAATGAATCAACTTTGTATAGCCATATTAAAACCATATCATTTTATTTAAATCTTGGAAAAGGAAATTGGGATGAGATTTTAACGACCCCCATGCACCTGTTTCTGACTAATCAGAACGCATGTCACGTGGTTTAAAACGCGTTTAAACCAGCACCAGGAGGCAGGTGTTTCCTGCCGAGCGTTCATTGGGGAGACTTTGTACTTCCGGTTTTAAGCTTAGAATTCCCGTCTTTTGTCCCTCTACATTTATCGATGCAAAGGTTTGCTTGCATTGATTTCAGTTCAATACATCAGTTGTGTTCAGCAATCATACAGGACCACTTCCTGACCTACAGAGCCGTCACTTTTAGAGAACATTTGTCACTCAGTCCCAACAATTTAGTGTGATTCATAATTACTGGGGTTTTACGTCCTAACAACCCCATATCAAGATGGATATCGACTTGTGACTGGGTTTATAGTGCTTTCCTTCTGGGATGCCGTGCCACTGGAACCATGAATTGATATCACAGTCAGTTACATGAGCCTGTCGTCCCATCCTCGCAATATTAACTGCCAGGTTACGTAGCAACAAACATACATTTTATGAATATTAGATTTGACTCTGCTAGAGATTAATCCCACAACCTTCCATGCTGGAAGCGGGCCCTCTACCACTCGGCCACCCCGTCTGGTGACTGGCGACTAATTGACTTACAAATAAGCATCATCTTCCTAGGCTAAGAACAGCCAGGTGATTGTAACCCCGAGGTAAACCAAATCTGCATGCCCATAAATAAACCTACTGTAAAATATTCTGATATATGCGGGGAATGCAAATGTTCTATTACTGATCGGTGTACGTGACCAGGCATATGTAAGTATATATATATGTATGGGCTGGTGGTGCCTGAGTGGGATGTAAATAGACATAGTGGTGCTGGCATGTCTGGGTGTGAGTGCACTCAGGGCCTACCCCCTCTGCTGGGATAGTGATCACCACACTCAAAGGTCAAGGTTGGTGGTGGCCATGACCATACAGCTTGGTGGTGGTGGTGGGCAGACCACTGGTAGGCATGGGGACCAGGAATGCTGGATCCCTATTGGTAGGGCCAAGAATGCTTGTTTCCCATTGGGGGAAACAGGTGGGGTGATACTCTACAATGAACCCATGTAACCATATAAATAATAAACCAGAGGGCTTGACTCTCTCTTCTTCTTTAAACTTTATACTCTTGCTTTCACTATAGCCTAACTAGCCAACCACATATTCGAGCTTTAGCCATTTTACACTACTTTATACGTCGAATCCCCATTAATCCAGTTAGTCTAGGGTTTAAGGAATGGTCGGATAGTGGGTGGCCTACTCGAATAGAAGGAACTATTTGGTGACTTTATTGCACGTCTTACTCATAATACAATATTGCCTTCTGACAAATACAAATATCACATGAAGCCACTAGAATATAGTTCTACCGTGATTAGCAAAACAACTATTTACATGTGCAATAAAAAGCAAAAGACAATTTTACATCCTTGTAAGCATCATACGAAAGGTTGGTACAGTCATTCCAATGGGCCTCACCATTCGCTTTGACCCATTTTAAATCACTTTGTCCACACTCGAACTATTGCACAAGCCTACGCAATGTGTCTTTCGATTGTAGAGCTATAAAGCTTATGGTTAATACTGACCACTATATCAAGTTGACTGGTGTGCGGGTTTGCACTATATTCAGCAGTACCATCTTCAACAGACAACTCTACATCCAGATCAACGCTTTCCTGACCTAACAAGTGTCCTCTCATCGGAGCGACAGTCAAATGAAGCAAAATCAGTTCGTATATTGACAAATTGTCAACACATGGTCAGGGTTCGGCGATCAGAAGGGGTCGCTGAATACAAGTACTGTCATGGCATCTGTTTTGGTACACTGGTTCCACAGCACCCAGCTGTTGCAGACAGGTATGGCATCTGTTTTGGTACACTGGTTCCACAGAGCCCTGATGTTTAGCACCTCATTGCTGCAGACAGGTACTGTCATGGCGTCTGTTTTGGTACACTGGTTCTACAGCGCCCCGCTGCTGCTGGCTCATTGCTGCATGGTGTCTGTTTTGGTACACTGGTTCCACAGCGCGCCACTGCTGTAGACAAGTACTGTCATGGCATCTGTTTTGGTACACTGGTTCCACAGCACCCCGCTGTTGCAGACAGGTATGGCGTCTGTTTTGGTACACTGGTTCCACAGCGCCCCACTGTTGGTACCCCACTGCTGCAGACAAGTACTGTCATGGCATCTGTTTTGGTATACTGGTTCCACAGCGCCCCACTGTTGGTACCCCATTGCTGCAGACAAGTACTGTCATGGCATCTGTTTTGGCATACTGGTTCCACAGCGCCCCACTGTTGGTACCCCATTGCTGCAGACAAGTACCGTCATGGCGTCTGTTTTGGTACACTGGTTCCACAGCGCCCTGCTGTTGGCACCTCATTGCTGCAGGCTGTCCTTGACCGCTGCATTGTGGGGTACGTGGAAGGGGTCTTCGTTTTCCTTCAGCTCCGGCACGACTAGGCACAGGCGCTGAGCAGCCATTGTCACCACATCTGGAACAGAGAACCGCCAATTCAGCTTCCTCACAACGTAAACCACCATGGAGACTCCATCCCACTTTTTCTTTTTGGTAAATGTGCTTATTCATCTGAATATATCATTTGTCAGTGCCACTGAATAATCGTGGTTGGTTACACATATTGGTGAGAGAGCAATCTGTGCTGTATTGTGTTGCACATTACTTTGTACAATTAGAGGGGGGAAACCACCTGCGCTGTATAGTTTACAGCGCCGACTGCTCAATATAATACTGGAGGGAGTAGTCATGTACAACAAGGTCCGTCTATATGTACAAGTAGGCAATAACCGCTCTATGTAGTACTGGAGGGAGTCGTCATGTACAGCAAGGTCCGTCTATATGTACAATTAGGCAATAACTGTTCTATGTAGGACTGGAGGGAGTAGTCATGTACAACAAGGTCCGTCTATATGTACAATTAGGCAATAACCGCTCTATGTAGTACTGGAGGGAGTAGTCATGTACAGCAAGGTCCGTCTATATGTACAAGTAGGCAATAACTGTTCTATGTAGGACTGGAGGGAGTAGTCATGTACAGCAAGGTCCGTCTATATGTACATGTAGGTAATAACCGCTCTATGTAGTACTGGAGGGAGTAGTCATGTACAGCAAGGTCCGTCTATATGTACATGTAGGCAATAACTGCTCTATGTAGTACTGGAGGGAGTCGTCATGTACAGCAAGGTCCGTCTATATGTACAATTAGGCAATAACTGTTCGATGTAGTACTGGAGGGAGTAGTCATGTACAGCAAGGTTCATCTATATGTACAAGTAGGCAATAACCGCTCTATGTAGTACTGGAGGGAGTCATCATGTACAGCAAGGTCCGTCTATATGTACAATTAGGCAATAACTGTTCTATGTAGTACTGGAGGGAGTAGTCATGTACAGCAAGGTCCGTCTATATGTACAAGTAGGCAATAACCGCTCTATATAGTACTGGAGTCGTCATGTACAACAAGGTCCATCTATATGAATAAGTAGGCAATAACCACTCTATGTAGTACTGGAGGGAGTTGTCATGTACAGCAAGGTCCGTCTATATGTACAAGTAGGCAATAACCGCTCTATGTATTACTGGAGGGAGTCGTCATGTACAGCAAGGTCTGTCTATATATACAAGTAGGCAATAACCGCTCTATGTGGTACTGGAGGGAGTAGTCATGTACAACAAGGTCCGTTTCTATATGTACAAGTAGGCAATAACTGTTCTATGTAGTACTGGAGGGAGTAGTCATGTACAACAAGGTCCGTCTCTATGTACAAGTAGGCAATAACTGGCTGTGCAGTCATAACATGGAAGTTAGCAGATTTACTTCATATGCATGTTTCTTATTTATTGTTTTATTTGGCAGATTTTGTTTATCAAGCAAAATAGACCTCTTTATTGAACACATATCCAGGTGCTCAACTATCCAGACCCCCCTGGACGGGTGGACTGTTAATCAGAAGTTTGTTAGTGGTCCATTCCGTGGAAAGGACCAGTTGAGTGACTGCAGTCTCCTGAAATACCATGACTGCCACGTTTGAGCTGAAGCTGCCACCATTCTGATAATCAAGTGTTTTTTTAGAAGCTTCTGCATTCTTATATAATGCGCTATTCAATATGAAATTGATAGACTTAACTGGAAAACACAACAATAAATTCTATTTGACAGAAAACAACTAAAATGAATTTGTCGGCTTTTGCGTCTAGACCCTTCAAATGCACCCAGGCAAAGTGGGCGGGCGAGTGGAAGAGTGGGTGTGCGTGGGGATGCCACTCACCTACGGCTCTGTTGGTGCATGCTGTGTGTGGGGGGGTGACTTACCTACAGCTCTGTTGGTGCATGCTGTGTGTGTGGCGGGGGGTGACTCACCGGCTATGCTGTGTGTGTGGGGGGGGGTGCTCACCTATGGCTCTGGGCGCGTGCTGTGTGTGTGGGGCGGGGGGTGACTCACCTGCTCTGTTGGCGCGTGCTGTTTGTGTGTGGGGGGGGGGGGGGTGACTTCCTCAAACTAAGTTGGCGCATGCTGTGTGTATCATGGGGGGGGGGGGTGACTTACCTATGGTGTTGGGTGCATGCTTTGTGTGTGTGTGGGTGGGAGGTGACTTACTACGGCTGCTTTTGGCGGTGCTGTATGTGTGTGTGTGGGGGGGGGTGACTTACCCTATGGCCCTGTTGGCATGTGCAGTGTGTGTGTGGGGGGGATGACTTACCTACGGCTCTGTTGGCGCGTGCTGTGTGTGTGGGGGGGGTGTGACTTACCTCTGGCTCTGTTGGCGCGTGCTGTGTGGGTGTGTGTGTGGGGGGGGGGGGTGACTGTGGCGGCTCCGTGTGCTGGTGTGTGGGGGGGGGACTTATCCTACGGCGCTGTTGGCGCGTGCTGTGTGTGTGTGGGGGGGTGACTTACCTACGGCTCCGTTGGCGCGTGGCTGTGTGGTGTGTGTGGGTGTGTTAATATGTTGCGCATGCTGTGTATGTGTGTGGGGGGGCCGATGACTTACCTAAGGCTCTGTTGGGTTTGATGTGTGTGTGTAGGGGGGGGGGGTGACTTACCTATGGCCCTGTTGCACGTGCTGTGTGTGTGTGTGTGTGGAGGTGACTTACCTATTGGCTTGTGGCGCGTATGTGTGTGTGTGGGGGGGGGTGACTTACCTATGGCCCTTTGGCGCGTGCTGGGTGTGTGTGTGGGGGGGGGGCATGCTTACCTACGGCTCTTGGTGGTGTGTGCTGGTGTGTGTGGGGGGGGGGGTGACTTACACTACGGCTCTGTTGGCATTTGATGTTTGTGTGTGGGGGGGGCAGTGACTTACCTATGGATCTGTTGGCGCGTGCTGGGTGTGTGTGTGTGGGGGGGGGGGTGACTTACCTACGGCTCTGTTGGCATGTGGTGTGTGTGTGTGTGTGGGGGAAGTGACTTACCTATGGCTCTGTTGGCGCGTACTGTGTGTGTGTGGGGGGGGTGACTTACCTATGGCTCTGTTGGCAGGTGCTGTGTGTGTGGGGGGGGGTGGGGGTGTGACTTACCTACGGCTCTGTTGGCGCATGCTGTGTGTGTGTGTGGGAGGGGTGACTTACCTACGGCTCTGTTGGCGCGTGCGAAGCCCTTACACCAAGTGGCGAGGTAGTGGATGGGGACGCCCAGCAGGAAGATGGCGAGTCCGACGCCGGTAGTGGCCGGGTTCTTGTAGACGCTGAGACACAGCAGCATGACCATGGAGGCGACAACCAGCAGGATCACAACCATCGGGATCTGGACACAAACAGCAGACACACATGTAGCAGCGGTCATTAAGTGGCTTCAAGTGTTTGTCACTGCCTGACTACACAAACAGCAGACACATGTATCAGCAGTCGTTAAGTGGCTTCAAGTGTTTGTCACTGCCTGACTACATAAACAGCAGACACCCATACAGCAGCAGTCGTTAAGTGGCTTCAAGTGTGTGTCACTGCCTGACTACACAAACAGCAGACACACATGTAGCAGCAGTCGTTAAGTGGCTTCAAGTGTTTGTCACTGCCTGACTACATAAACAGCAGATACACATATAGCAGCAGTCGTTAAGTGGCTTCAAGTGTTTGTCATTGCCTGACTACACAAACAGCAGACACATATAGCAGCAGTCATTAAGTCGCTTCAAGTGTTTGTCACTGCCTGACTACACAAACAGCAGACACACATATAGCAGCAGTCGTTAAGTGGCTTCAAGTGTTTGTCCACTGCCTGACTACACAAACAGCAGACACACATGTAGCAGCAGTCGTTAAGTGGCTACAAGTGTTTGTCACTGCCTGACTACACAAACAGCAGACACACATATAGCAGCAGTCGTTAAGTGGCTTCAAGTGTTTGTCAATGCCTGACTACACAAACAGCAGACACACATGTAGCAGCAGTCGTTAAGTGGCTTCAAGTGTGTGTCACTGACTGACTACACAAACAACAGACACATATAGCAGCAGTCGTTAAGTGGCTTCAAGTGTTTGTCATTGCCTGACTACACAAACAGCAGACACACATATAGCAGCAGTCATTAAGTCGCTTCAAGTGTGTGTCACTGACTGACTACACAAACAGCAGACCCACATATAGCAGCAGTCGTTAAGTGGCTTCAAGTGTGTGTCACTGCCTGACTACACAAACAGCAGACACACATGTAGCAGCAGTCGTTAAGTGGCTTCAAGTGTTTGTCACTGCCTGACTACACAAACAGCAGACACACATATAGCAGCAGTCATTAAGTGGCTTCAAGTGTTTGTCACTGCCTGACTACACAAACAGCAGACACACATATAGCAGCAGTCATTAAGTGGCTTCAAGTGTTTGTCAATGCCTGACTACACAAACAGCAGACACACATGTAGCAGCAGTCGTTAAGTGGCTTCAAGTGTGTGTCACTGACTGACTACACAAACAACAGACACATATAGCAGCAGTCGTTAAGTGGCTTCAAGTGTTTGTCATTGCCTGACTACACAAACAGCAGACACACATATAGCAGCAGTCATTAAGTCGCTTCAAGTGTGTGTCACTGACTGACTACACAAACAGCAGACCCACATATAGCAGCAGTCGTTAAGTGGCTTCAAGTGTGTGTCACTGCCTGACTACACAAACAGCAGACACACATGTAGCAGCAGTCGTTAAGTGGCTTCAAGTGTTTGTCACTGTCTGACTACACAAACAGCAGACACATATAGCAGCGGTCATTAAGTGGCTTCAAGTGTTTGTCACTGCCTGACTACACAAACAGCAAACACACATATAGCAGCAATCGTTAAGTGGCTTCAAGTGTGTGTCACTGACTGACTACACAAACAGCAGACACACATATAGCAGCAGTCATTAAGTGGCTTCAAGTGTTTGTCACTGCCTGACTACACAAACAGCAGACACACATATAGCAGCAGTCATTAAGTGGCTTCAACTGTGTGTCACTGCCTGACTACACAAAGAGCAGACACACATGTAGCAGCGGTCGTTAAGTGGCTTCAAGTGTTTGTCACTGCCTGACTACACAAACAGCAAACACACATATAGCAGCAATCGTTAAGTGGCTTCAAGTGTGTGTCACTGACTGACTACACAAACAGCAGACACACATATAGCAGCAGTCATTAAGTGGCTTCAAGTGTTTGTCACTGCCTGACTACACAAACAGCAGACACACATATAGCAGCAGTCATTAAGTGGCTTCAACTGTGTGTCACTGCCTGACTACACAAAGAGCAGACACACATGTAGCAGCGGTCGTTAAGTGGCTTCAAGTGTTTGTCACTGCCTGACTGCACTCGGCATTATGAGAAAACAAGCAGGCATGGAGCGATATATATATATATATAT
>JASIRB010002619.1:0-61485 GCA_030323885.1 Branchipolynoe longqiensis | reverse complement strand
GACCCGGGCCTCAACCAAATAGAGTTGAGAGTGCCCGGGTCGCGACCGTGAAGGCCTCTTTGGGGACGTAGGAGTGGAGGGCGGACGACCGCCAGTGGCCGAGGTCGGCGACGTCCTTAATGGCGGCACCGGCGGCGGCGCACGCCTGTGCGGCACCCCGACGGAGGCTGTGGAGAATGTACATGGTGGGGTTCGGGGACCCCGAGTGATGTAGGGCGGCCCGTAAGGCCGTCGTGAGAGTCTTCACCGTCAAAGGGGATCCGTCCGGTGTCATAAATGCCGGCCGGTGGTCGAGGGTATGTTCCATTGTCGAGTGGGGTGGGCACTCCGCGTTATTTTAGCGTCGTATTGTCTCCAGGCGCGGACTGTTGGCTTACGCTGAATTGGGTAGGTCATGAAAGATGGGAGCTCGGTTATTATGCTCGGGATGTATGCCCCCACACGGGGATCGTGATGGCGTTAAGTGGTCGAGGCGTGGCGTCTTCCCCCTTTGGAGGTCTTAGTCGAAGCGGAGACTAGGATGGTGAGTGAGGTAAGGTAGATGTGTCGTTTTGGTGGGAGTAATATAGGCTGTTGTTGACTCGTGGTACCTTTATGGTGTGGTGTCGGCACGGGGTCGTCGGGCCGCCGCCGACCGGGTCACGAATTGGGAAGGTTCCTATTGTCGGTAGTTTAGACATGTGAAGAGTAGGGAAGAAAAGAGAGTGAGAAAGTTTAATACGTACCGAATGTATGGGAGTGCCGCCTTTCGTGAAGCACCTGGCGTTCTAGTGCGGCCGGCCCGGAAGAGGAAGGTGGTGACGGCGCGGAGGTCCGTCGGGGTGAGGGGAGGGGCCTGTCGTGGTACATGGCCGGAGTCCCGGAATATGCCCCTCTTTATGATCTTGACGAGATATGAGTCGAATGCTCTCGTCTTGCCGTCCTTGAGCTCGACCCATGTCCGAGCGGCGCTGAGGCAGGTTCATCACGGCTCCCGGGGATCGGAGCAACAATGAGATTGAGGCGAGGTATGATGCTAAGTCGCTCTGGGTTGGACGGGCAGGGTTGTAGTCCGCGTCGAGGGCGTGTGTGAGGTATGTGGCTATCTGGCGTCGTTTGTTCCTCCAGGTACCCTTGGCCAGGCCGGCTCTGAAGAGGTGGGCAAGTCGATGTTGTTGTTCCTGGTTTCCTGGTGAGAGAGAGGCAAATATGTGTCTCGAGCCAGGCTATTCGTCCGGGTCGAGCATGGATGTAGCGTGGACGACCCGGACGCGGACGAGATCCATGTCGTCCACGAATCGATCCGCCTTCCGCCTGGCGGCCCGATCGAAAGGCGCCCTGCTGAGGGCGTCGGCAAAGGCGATCTCGGTGCCGGGCTTGTGGACGACTCGGATCTCGCACGAGTTGAGTGCCGCAAATCTCCATATCGCTCGGGCGCAGGCGCAGAGGGTGGGGTCCCTGCCCGCTCCGGATTCGAGGACGACCTGGGATGCCTGGTTGTCGGTGTTGATGACGACTGCATAATCCTGGGGGTTGGGCGGGGTCAGGGCGTGGAGGGCGACAATGAGGTTTATCGCCTCCAGCTGTGCGATGTTGTGTCCGTCTGCTATGTATTCTGGTTGATACTCTTCCGTGATGTACCCCCCTGGGGAGTGCGCTCCCCCGGCGAGGAGTGATGAGTCGCACTCGATCACCCATTCGAGCCTGGGTGGTGGGCGGAGCAGGACGACGCCGTTCGATATGTGTGCGTATTCTTTGAACCACTCGATGTCGAGGGTCATCTCATGGGTTATTGTGTGTTTCCCGCTGTAGGGGGCGGCTCTGAGTGCCGCGAGTATCCGATTCATATATCTCCTGGCCGGGCGCACGCACTTCGCGATGTGCTGGAGTCGTCCGACCAGCCGCTGGAGGTCCTTTCTCGAGGCCTTCGATCCTGTCGTCCAGGCGGCGCACTCGGTGACCACCTCGTGCAGTTTCAGTGCCGGTATGCGGACGACCATGTCTGTAGTGTCCACCTCGAAGCCGAGCCATTCGACCTTTTGTGAGGGCGGGATACACTTGTGGGTCGCGAGTTCGAGGCCGAGGTCAGCGGCAAGCTGGACTGCGTCGACGTATGCCTCGACCGCCTGGTACTCTGTGGGTGCCGCTCCGACAAAGTCGTCCAGATAACACAGTACGAAGTGTCCCTTTTTTCGTAGCAGGTACGTGACGGCATTGGTGGTCCTCGCGCATGCCATGGACGACGTGCGGCACCCAAAGGGAGGGGCGATGTCAAAATAGAATTTGTCGTCTAGTGTGACCCCGAGGAGGGGGACGGACAGTGGGCAGGTGCGCAGTTGGCGGTATGCGCGTGCGAGGTCGATTGTCCATATCCACGCCCCTTGTCCGATGCGGGTGACCTCGTTGGTGAGGTTCGTTATGTTCGGGAGGGTGTAGGTGACTGGTCGTCCTTGGTAGTGGGCTTTCCGTATCCCGGAGTTGACGCTAGCTCCTCTGGGGAAGCTGAGGTCGACGATGACCCGGCGCTCAGTGGTGTTCTTTTTTGCGCGGGTCATCATCGGGCTGGTCTGTGCCCATGGGTGGAATGGTGGGTGGCTGAAGGGGCCGAGGAGGGCACCCCGAGACGTTTCATCTCGTATGTATTTCTCAATCCATTCGAGGTTTTGAGGATCTTCGCGATGGTTTGCTCTTGAAGGTACGGGTGCCGTGTCGGCTGTATAGTCGACAGGCCAGCCGTACTCAAGGAAGTCGAGTAGCTCGGTGTCATGATAATCGGGGAGTAGTGCCCTCCACCGGTCGATCCTGAGTCCCGATGGGACTGGGATGCGTGCGACGACATGATTGGGAAGTGCCGTTTCCCTTACCTGGGTATATATGTACTGGTATACCTGGTTGACCCATTCCGCGTCTGCCGCTACTGGCCATATCTTGTCGAGTATGGTCCTGTATGAGAGGGGGGTGTGGGGAGGGTTGTAAGAGGTGATGTCCCGGTCGCCGCAGTCGTCCGTTACGTCGTCAATGTCCTCCGACGCGTGGGCACGTTGGTGGTATGTTAGTAGTGCGTCCGGTGGTTCGTCGTGGTGTGTTGGGTGGTGGCCGCTGTGTTGGTCGGGTCGTGCCGAGGCGATGGGCTGTATGCATGCGACCGTGAGTCCGGTGGCGCAATGTCGTGTGACGACGTCAGCGGTGGCGGCTGTGGTCAGTGCGTATCGGTGGTGGCGGTCGTTGTTATTGGTGGTGGGCGTGCCGTTGTGTGTCGGTGTGTCGTGTAGTGTGTCGGCCGGGGCGTGGCTCCCAGCTCCTCCTGCCCGAGGTGTTCGGGTTGGGCTGGGTGTAGTGTGGGCAGCGTCTGCCGTGGGTCGGTTGCTGCTGGTGGGAGTGGCAGGCGGGGTGGGGCTGTAAGCTGGTTGTAGGCAGTGATGTATATCTTCCATGCTATCGGCTCCTACCCGGGGTGTTCGTGCCACGGGTGGGGTTGTGGGTGGGGTCGTATTTGAGTTTCCGGCTGTGGTGCTTGTTCCGGCGTGGGGCGAGTCGGTGGTGTCGGGTAGGCGAGCCCCGTAATGGTCGTTACGGGGGCTATTAGTGCCGCCGGCGGTGCGTCTGGCGACTGATGTGTCGGCGCCGGCGCAGCGGGGGTGGGTGGTAACGGCGAATGGCGGGGTGCCGCCGGTGTGGGTGGGGGAGGGGTGTGTGTCTGTGGTGTGTGCGGGGCCGCTCACCACGTGGTCTTGTGTGGCGGTTGAGTTTAAATGTGTTAGGGAGCTGCTCTCGGGTGTGGCGTGGGGCCCGTCTGGTGACGCGTCTGTGTCCACGTGTTGTGATATGTCCGAGTTTGTTCGCCTGGGTTTTGCCGGGTTCGTCGTGCCCATAGTAGTTTTAGGGTTGGTTGGCGTGCGTTTTGTGGGCTGTGAGGGAGGCGGGGTGTTTGGTGGTTGGTGTCAGGTGTGTAGGCGGAGGTGGTTGGGGTGGTTGGGGTGGGGCTATGTGGGTTGGGGGTATTTGGTTCTGGTTCGTATGTGTGTCTGTCGGGGCTCCAGTGTTTGATTGTATTTTGTAGTGTGCGTGTGGCGGAGACTAGTCTCATGGCAGGTTGTGGGGGGGTGTGGGGGGAGGGTGTGTGGGTTGTGGCGGTTTGTTCGGCCTGGCCGGGGCCTATCACTGAAAATCCGCCCTCTGTTCGTCGGTCTCGGGTGCCGCCGCCTTGCGGTCTGTCTGCCGCCTTTTGTTGTTACAATCTTGTTCTTTGTGTGGGTTTGCCTTCTTGTACTTGTTGGCGCACCATCCGCACACGTGCGCGCGTCGTTCGCTGCCAGTGCCGTGTGAGGTGGAGTGGCCGCAGTCTGTTCCCCAGTTCCACCTGTGGCAAGGTCTGCCGTCAGTTTCATGGTTAAACTCGGGCCTTTTGTATGGGGTGTTGATGGGTGCTGTCTGTTGTTCGTCGCTCCTGTTCTGTACCGCACGTGTGTTTCGGGTCTTTTCTTCTTTCTGGATGCCAGCAAGGCATGCTGCGCGTTGTAGGTCTTTAATTGCCTGTTGGTCTTTCCAACCTTTCGGTAGTCGTCCATCGTCCACCATGGCGAACACTTTTTCCGACCAGGCGAGGCACGTGTCCCATCTCCAATCTGCTGCCATCTCGAAGATGTCGTCCTGGTGGTCTAGTATTGGTCTAGTCCAGGACTGGGGCACCTTGGGGTCTTTCCTCATACGTGCGAGTGCCGCTAGGTACTCGTGCCACGTGCTCTCGCCTGGCCCGACCTTTCCTTTCCTTTCTTCCCGTATTACGTACGTATGGGGAAGGAGGTGAGCCTTACCTCGGCTGGTTGTTCGTCCATCGTGGTCGTTTGCCCTTATTATGGCGTCTACCATGTCTCGCTGTTCGTCGTCGTCGGTGGATGAAGAGGTTGGTGTCGTTGGGGCACGTAGGTGGTTCCTCCGGTCGTGTTCGTCGTCTCCATTCCTCGCGTGTCGTCTGGTTCGTGGGGCTGGTCTCGATGAACTTGCAGTCGGTGATCGGCGTCGAGGGGAGCGTCGTGGTGAGCGGCCACGTGGTGACGAGGAGGGGCTGGGCTCTGGCGTGTCGTGGGTGGCGTGTCGTCTCCGTTTCGTTGTGGGCTTATCGTCCGGTGACCTGCTCCTCGTGCGCTTGCTGCTTGCCGTCTCCAGTGCAAGCAGCCTGTTCGTCACAGTTTTGGCTATTTCGGCCTGCTGCTGTAGCGAGTCGGTTACCGTTCGCCTGAGGAGCGACATCTGCGCCGCCGCGGACAGTTCGTCGTCGCTGTCAGGCTGAGGGGCAATGTTGGGGATGGTTACAACAGAGCGTGGGTGCCCTCGTGCACGTGGTGTGGGTTCGGTTGTTGTCGTCGTTGCCGCATGTGTGTTGATAGTATTGGTGGTGGAACGTCTTGATGATTTCCGTGCCGGCATGTTGGTGTCGTGGTGAACAGTCGTGGTGAACGGTCGTGTTGAGTCTCGGAGGGCAGCCCTGAGGCGTGTCGGTTAACGCGTGTGGGAGCAGTTGAGAGGAGGTCTTGTCGGTGTGGTGGGAGGCGGAGAAGTAAGTGCGTAATGTTCAAAGTCAAGTGTGTAGGTAAGTCGAAATCGTCAATAGAGTCTTAGGTGACCCGGGCCTCAACCTTAACATGTAGTTGGGTGGGTGGGACGGTCAGAGGAGGTCTTGTCGGTGTGGTGGGAGGCGGAGAATACCAGGAATTGTGCCGAGTATTGATGGGAGGCGGAAGGAAGGTGGGGGGGGGGGGTACCAGCGGCAGGAGCAGCGGGGGAACCAGCGGCGGAACCAGCGGAGGCAGTGGGGGGGGGGGGGCTATGGTGGCGGCACCTGGAGGAAGTGGGGTGAGGGAGGAGGAGGTGGCGGCGTCTAGGAGGGGGAGGGGGTGTGTGAGGGGAGGAGTTGGTGTGAGTGTAGGTTGTGGAGTGGGTTGTGGGGGCGAAGGGAGGGGGGAGGAGGTAGGGCCGGGGGAGGGTGGCCGCCCGCCTCCCCCGAATTACCCATATTGCCACAGCAATATGGACCATGGTGCTGGTGGTCTGATTTCCCAGTGGGGCAACACTATAAAGTCACCATGAGTGTGCTTTGTCACAAGACAGTACCCGTCCTGATATGACCTTGGATGTTGCCAGGATGTGAAACGCCAACAACCAACAACCACAATTGAATATGTAGAACATCATCATCGATAGGTTTCAGCAGTGACAGATTTGTATGCATTAAATTAACTTAATAGTCCCTCTCCGATGCACCAGGACAAATTGCTAATAAGGGTACCAGTATCTAAATAGGATATGTAGGATCAAACCTGCGTGTGAATTAATCTCTTTTCCGGAAATGTCATGCTTTCATCGGATTGTACAGCTTTAAGCCTCATCCTCCTGGCGGAGTTTCGCGGAACTATTTAATGTGGGCTGCAAGCATTCTTAGTCGGAGCTGGGATTCACTTTCTAATCGAACCATCACTGTCAACAACATGTGTACTATCCCCCCCCCCACCCCATCCCAACCATCCCCATCCCGCCCCGCCCCGTTCCCACTCACCCCGCCCCCCCCCCCCCCCCCCCCTGTTGCCCGCGTCAGTCGCAACACAGACATTATAGATCTGACGACCTCTGCTTGGAGAGTGTAAACTGAGCAAACAGTCAAGATTCTACAGGTCTTTACCTACAGCCATACTCCTGTTTATTTAATCGACGTAAACCGGGACTACCAGCATTTTATCAGTCGTTTCTTAATAAATACATTGCAGTTATTCTTATAACTTGGTGACGCCGTTGATAATGCAATTCCATTGTCTGACTTTATTTTTCTTGAAGATTTATACTGCCTATCATGGATAAGTCTGAATGGACTCGTTTTCACAATTAGACAGCTGGTCGTTAGAAAACCTGAGCCTACACTTTTACCGACCCAAGGGAATTTTACCTCCCACATCACATGGACACGATATGAGAACAACTGGCCTTTGATGACGCTGTAAGTTATACATAGCTGTGGAAATCCAAATTGGCAGAGATGATGGCATGGGGAATCAAACCACCGACCTTCAGATTAGGAGTGCGACCTAGAAACAAGTCAGACACTCTAACCACTCCGCCACAAAGAACACCACTTAAAGCTGCATAGCCAGATGAACATCAACATTTTGAAACCAAAGCATTTATTTAAATTTGATTCTACATATTTAACTTAGATACTGGTGCACTTATTAAAGCTGCATAGTCTGATGAAAACAAAATATTTAAAAACCAAAACAATTATTATTTAGATTTGATTTTACATATCTAACTTTAATACTGGTGCACTTATTAAACATGTAAGGGAACGCTGAGGCAACTTAATAGAGCTGTCCGAGTTTGGGCAAGCTTGCCAACATTAATTTTGCATAGTTGCACTTGAAATATCTCAAAAGTTGGCCATTTAAAATAAAAGTTACTCAATGTAAAGTAAGGTCGATTATAATGATCAACCTAATATATTTATCGCAGAAAATGGCAGAAGCTCAAAAGTATCGGACTGTGCAACTTTAATCATGTTTCTCTACATAGAAGGGAAGATTAAGTCAATTTTGTTTAATCTGTTTTTACTGAAGGCTATTAAAAGTATTATGTTAGAATTTATATGTGCATGCCAACATTAATTTAGCATGTCTTCACTTCAAATGTCTCCACAAAAATTGCTTCAAATTAGAATAAAGTAAATAATAACTTCAACTTAATTTTTTTTTTTTTTAACATGGCGGGAACTCAAAAGCATGGGACACTGCAACTTTAACTAATGAGGGTTTCAGTTATATTATAATGAAAATTCTTCTTGAGGCCAAGTCATGATATGCAATTGGAGCTGTATTTTAAATTCTGCAGGAATGGTGTTGGTTTGGTTGGAGTGGTTAATTTGTTAGTGCAACACACCCATGTGGATAGCCTGACCACTCACTGCACAGTGGTGACGGCAGCGTTTATGAATTGGCTGAGTGACTTCCGCTTCTCTGACCTACTCCGCGCCGTGAGATATATCCATTTATGAACCTTTGTGGTCATGATGGACCAGTGTAGTGTGTGATCGGGCGTCTACCGGCAACTGTCCCTGATTGTCGTGGATCATCAATGTGCCAAGAACCAGACGGGATGGCCGAATGAGTTAGAGCATCCGTCTCCCGTACTGGTAGATCATGGGGTCGTGGGTTGGAACCCCGGTCGAGTCAAACCAATGACTTCAAAATTGATACTTCTCACTTCCTAGTCAAGCGCTTAGCATTATTAGGACAGGGCAAGGACTGGTGTGCTCAGTGTCAGGATAATGTGACTGAGTGGGATACCATGTCATGGTGCCAGTGGCCTGGTTTCCCAGTGGGACAGCACTATTAAGTCGCCATGAGTGTCACAAGTCGGTACCCGTCCTGATATGACCTTAGCTGTTGCTAGGACATAAAACAACAAACAAACAAACAAATCATTGTGCCGAACGCGATGGCCCAATCGGTAGAGCGCAGGCTTCCCCGTGCAGAAGGTCGGGAGTTTGAAAACCCGACCGAGTCAAACTAGTGACATACACAATTGATACTTGTCGCTACCTAGCCGGGTGCTCCACATTACTAGGATAGGGCAAGGACTGGTTAATTCAGAATCGGATAATGTAACTGAGTGGGATATTGTGTCATGGTGCCAGAAGCTTGATTTCTCAGTGAAGTAGCACTATAAAGTTGGCATGAGTGTGCACTGTCACAAGTCAGTCATCATCATCATGCTGTCGGTCGCGATTCGAAAAAGTCTGCTTTCTTTTTTTTTTTTTTTGCTTATGTCCTGATATGACCATAGATGTTGCTCAAATGTAAAACCCCAACAAAATAAAACTATTATCAATGTTGGTCGGTTAAAGCTGTACAATCCCATGGTTTTAAGCTGCTGCCTTTATTTAAATATACTCATCACTTGATTGTTTGATCTACTTTACATTATTTTGAAGTAACTTTTATTTGAAACGAATAACCTTGGAGATATTTGATGTGAAAATATGCAAAATAGAGTTAGGTATGCTCACTGAATGTGTCTACTGGTATTCAAGTGTAAGCAGTATAGCTCAGTAAAGCTTTTTTTATTTAACAACGCCTCTAGAGCGCATTGATTTTTTTGGTATCATTGGCTATTGAACATCAAACATATGGTCATTCTGACATATTTCTTTGGAGGAAACGCGCTGCCGTCACATATGCACCACTTTCTGATAAGCAGCAAGGAGTATTTTATATGCACTTTCCAACAGACAGGACAGCACATACCACCGCCTTTGATTAACCAGTTGTTCACCACTGGTTTGAATGGAAAATAGCCCAAACTGCAAATGTGTCCACTGAGCAGGATCGATCGGATGACCGACACCTTCACAGGTGGACACTCTACCGCCTGAGCTACGTCTCGCTCCCTGCAGCATAGCTCAGGAACAACCAACTGCAACAAAGACATAATGTTTCATACTGGGATATGTAGCACCAAATTTGAATAAGTACTTCGCATTTCAAAATGTGATGCTTCCATTGAAGTATGCAGCTTTAATTAAAGCCGTCTTCGCACGTACAACATTAGGCCGACTTAGATAATGCGACGTAGATGAGTCAAACTAGCGGGGTGTTCATGCGTATACATTTTGAAAGTGTGTCGTGATCAGACACGCATGTTAAACCAGCTCAGATTGATGGTTGTTTGTTGTTGTTTTATGGCCTAGCAACAAATAAGATCATATCAGGACGGGTACTGACTTATGACACTGTGCACTCATGTCGACTTTATAGTGCTGCTCCATACAAACATACATACATACAAACAAACATACATACATACACATATATACAAACATACATATACATACACACATACATATATACATACACACATACACATATACATACACACATACACACACATACATACATACACATACATACACATACATACACATACATACACACATACATGCATACACGCATGCACACATATATACATACCATCACACATACATCAATTGAGAGTGATGTGCCTAAGCCGACTGAACTAAACCACTTGTGTTCACACGTGCAACTTAGGCCGACCCAGGCTAAGTCACCTCATCTAATCTACCTCGCGAAGCAGTTTATTTGAGGTGAACTAGTTGAGTCGAATTAGCCCTAATTTGCCTCAACTGTACGTTCACATGCGCATTTTGAGGCGACTTAGATGAGGCGAACTAGTTGAGGTGAATTAAGGTCTGTGTGTGAACGGGGCTTAGATGTTGTGTTTGTGTCCAATGGGGGACCTCCGACTTTTTAGTTCAAATTCCTGCCGTTCGCGTCGCCACTGAATGAGTGGGCCTATTCGGCACACTGTCACACTGCAAACCCAATGGCTATGAGCAATCTTCATACAGAAGAAGTCAAATATCTCTAAAACCACACCACCTAGAGACAAACCGCTTGATACACATATAGAAAACATATTAAACGAATAGATTATAATATGAAAAAGCTATGCTTAGGTCCGACCCCCGATATAACTATGCGGATGTATTTTTTTACTCCACTCGTGGTGTTCGATTTCGGGTGATCCGAGTCGCGGTCGTGATAATCGAATACGGCCGTCGTTTCCGCGGAATAAACTATTAATATTTCATTTGTGCATCCATGTTTATGCCAAATTGTTCTTTATTTCTTTTAATTTTGAATAAAATCAAAGTTTTGAACTGTGCATATCGGCAAATTCTATGGCAGCGGGCATTTGTTTTGATATATTATTAACCAATCGCTGACCCCGAATAGCGTCAATTGGGTCTATGGACAGAAGAAGTCAAATATCTCTAAAACTACACCACCTAGAGACAAACCGCTTGGTACACATATAGAAAACATATTCAACGATTAGATTATATTAAATTTATATGGTTAGGCTTCTGCATTTCTATTAATTTAGAATAAAATATACGTGTTGCACCGCGTACCGGCAAACTCAAGGCATTGTCAATGACCGTGTAGGCCCACTAGTACCGACGCGCCACCAAGTGTCAGAAAATGAACTACGCAACATGTCCCCCATTAAATGCACTTATCGCCGTGCATTGAAAACAGTTTAAAGCGGCGTGTGAATACCTTATACAACCCATGAGACCCTGAGGTGTCTGTTTTGAGAGAAAAAAGTCAAGGAAATCTTAAGCCGTGTTAACACGGGCAAAATGTAAAGCGATTCAGCCAAGGCGGATACCAGGAGTTGAATTAGCCGCCCGTTCACACGGGCACTACTTGGGCCGGAAATCGATATCTGCGCATGAGCAAGTCCAGTCTGACCAGCGCCAGTTTTCGGTTAGGTGACATCACCACGAGAGAGTGGGTTCGACCTAGATATGTATGTACTGAATCGTATTGGTTTGGAACGGACAAAACTTCTGCTGGGCAGTGAAACCCTAAAAATAAATTATGAAAAAAATATCTGTGCACAGCTAGCAGTTTCATCGAGCAAATTTACCGGAAAGTCAAGACACTCAGATCTCGACTGTCACATCCTTAATCCGCCTCAAGTAAGTCGGTTGCATTCACACGGGTAAAATAAATCGATTCACCGAAATCGATTTACGTAATCGACCTCTACAAGTGGTTTACAATATGCGGATCACAAAAATCGATTCAGCACTAATTCGACTCACACGCCCGTTCACACGCGAAATGTGCGTCGAACTAGGCAAGTCGCTTTCTACGAATCGATTTACATTGCCTGTGTGAACATGGCTTATGTGATGCCCTCTCTTGTGGCAGGGAGTGTTCGGTGGACTGGGGTTGTCATGGCGACATGCAAGGTATGCGGTAGGGGAGTGTGCCGGCAGTGCCAATTTTGTGGACGCGATTTTTGTATTTATTATTCTTTATTGGGGGCAGAGGATATACAGATCCAGAGTTCTAGCTGTGTTGTCTGCAATCTGTATAAGCACGCTCAAATTATATATGCATTTATGCTGCTTTGAAAATACAAAATGCTTTTAGTAAAAGTATCGATGTGTGATGTCAATAATTTCAGTCGCAACACCCCACCACTTTGGTAGACCAATGCTTATTGTTTAAATATTTATTTTTTCCTATATGATTAATTCTTCTTTCATAGATAGTACCATCCCTTTAAATGTACATGATTTGAGAAAATGGTCGGTTAACTCCTTAGTTCCAAATCATTCTTTCCAAATCTATCCCATCACGAGTTCGGATCCCACGATCTGCCATACTGCAAAAGGGCGCTCCACCCATTATGCCATCCTGTCCACCCATTATGCCATCCTGTTTTTGGTTTAGAAGTAAAAGCTGCATAGTATGATGGTTTTAAGCCTGGCATATTCTTTTTGCCCGTCCTGATATGACCTAGGATGTTGCTAGGACGTAAAGCAATAAACAAACAATATTCTTTTTGATAATTATATTAGGATGGTTACTATACTGTACTTTGATTTTTAGTTTGAAGTAAATTTTATTTTAGAAGGTTCAACTTTGGAATTATTTGAGGTGAAAACATGCTAAATAATTTGTGCATGCACATCGAAATATTGTACCTCGTAGCCTTCATGACTGACAGGTTCTATTCAATTGATTTAGCATGCCTTCTATACGATATCAAATGTTTAATAGAGGCACCAGTATCTAAGTCATATAGATAGGATCAAATATCGGGGACCAGATGGGATGGCCGAATGAGTTAGAGCGCCCGTCTCCCGTGTTGGTAGACCATGGGATCGTGGGTTCGAACCCTGGTCGAGTCAAACCAATGACTTAAAAATGTATACTTGTCACTTCCTAGCCAGGCGCTCAGCATTATTAGGATAGGGCAATGACTGGTTGGCTCAGTCTCAGGATAATGTGACAGTGGGATATCAAGTCATGATGCTGGCAGCTTAGTCTCCCAGTGGGACAGCACTATAAAGGTATCATTTGTGCACACTGTCACAAGCATCATGCCATGATGCGTTTTGTTTGTATTTTGTTTGTATTTTGTTTGTATTTTGTTGTGTTTTGTTAGTATTTTGTTAGTATTTTGTTTGAATTTTGTTTGTATTTTGTTTGTATTTTGTTTGCATTTTGTTTGTATTTTGTTTGTATTTTGTTTGTATTTTGTTTGTATTTTGTTTGTATTTTGTTTGTATTTTATTTGTGTTTTGTTTGTATTTTGTTTCCATTTTGTTTGTGTTTTGTTTGTATTTTGTGTGTATTTTGTTTGTATTTTGTTAGCATTTTGTTTGCGTTTTGTTTGTGTTTTGTTTGTATTTTGTTTGCGTTTTGTTTGTATTTTGTTTCCATTTTGTTTGTGTTTTGTTTGTATTTTGTTTGTATTTTGTTTGTATTTTGTTAGTATTTTGTTTGCGTTTTGTTTGTGTTTTGTTTGTAGTTTGTTTGTATTTTGTTAGTATTTTGTTTGCGTTTTGTTTGCGTTTTGTTTGTATTTTGTTTCCGTTTTGTGTGTATTTTGTTTGTATTTTGTTTGTATTTTGTTTGTATTTTCTTAGTATTTTGTTTGCGTTTTGTTTGTATTTTGTTTGTATTTTGTTTGCATTTTGTTTGTATTTTGTTTGTATTTTGTTTGTGTTTTGTGATGTGTGGGTTTTGTGTGGGTAATTTGTGATACTGATTTTATATCATGTTTACAATGTGGGGAATGAGTTCTCCCTTTACAACCCTAACACTCCCCATGCACCTATTTGGTTATGTAAACAGAAAAAAAGAATGCGATGTTGTGCGGGAGAGCATTTGCCTATCGGAAACAAGGGGGGATGGCTGTTTTATTTTGGAGGGACAGAATAATACTGGCATATTATTCTGCTAGGATTCAAAACTCCAATTCAATCACTGTTCATATATATAAGCGCGCGTCCAGCTGTTACTGTTAGTAAACTTCTAGACTTAGCTTTATTGTCGATCGTGGGATTCGAAACCACAAGTTTTAACCCTGGTCGAGTCAAACTGCTAACTTCAAAATGGAAACTTGTCGCTTCCTAGCCAGGCGCTCGAAATTATTAGAAATAGGGCAAGGACTGGTTGGCTCAGTGCCAGGATAATGTGACTGGGTGGGATACCAGGTCATGGTGCTGGTGGCCTGGTTTCCCAGTGGGGCAGCACTATAAAGTCATCATGAGTGCGCACTGTCACAAATCGGTACCTGTCCTGATCTGACCTTAGATGTTGCCAGGATGTAAAACTCCATCAACCAACTAGTCCTAGACTTAGATTTAGTTATTGGACTGCGTTCCGGGAACCTCCTGCATATTGCAAACCTATGACTGGATCACTCTCACCGGATGTTACGTAACGGGCACAACGGCGTCCTGTTTATAGTGCGATGTCAGTGGTTACGTCATCGCCGCGCATGGCCGATTGTCACAAGGGGACGCCAGGCCTATCTGGTTTATTAAATGCCTAAATGGGTTTGATAATGCATTCGCTACGGTGATAATAAACAGTTGTTATCCGATATGGGGTTTCGAGCCTGATTGGTTGGTTGGTTGTTGAAGTTTTACGACCTGGTAACATCTAAGGTCGTATCAGGACGGCTACCGACTTGTGACAGTGCACACTCATGGTGACGTTATAGTGCTGCCCCACTGGGAGACAATGCCACCAGTACCATACCCTCATATCCCACTCGGTCATATTATTCTGACACTGAGCCAACCAATCCTTGCCTTATCCTAATAATGCCAAGCGCCTGGCTAGGAAGTAACAAGTATCAATTTTTAAGTCATTTGTTTGACTCGACCAGGGTTCGAACCCACGATCCCATTGTCTACCAACACAGGAGACAGATGCTCTAACTCATTCGGCCATCCCGTCTGGTCCTGTGATTTAGTAGGATTTGCGCTTATGTTAGGATGAATCTGGCACCTCGTATATTGGTAGTCCTTGCTCCCCCCACCATCCTAGTAATGCTAAGTGGCAGGATAGGCAGTGACTAGTGTAAATCTTTAAGTCATTGACCTGCGATATATGATGCGGGCACTCAACTCATTCGGCCGTCTGATTTTTAGTTTACATAATTTAAGTTGCAAAATCCGATAGTTTTGAGTTTCTGCCATATTGGTTTAGATAAATATACTCAGCCAGATGCTACTGTGGCCATCGAGCCGGTAGAGCGTGCGCCTCGCATGTGGAAGGTCGGGAGTTCGGTTCCCGGTTGAGCCAAACCAATGGCTTACATAATTGATATTCGTCGCTTCCTAGCTTGGCGCTCAGCATTAATAGGATAGGGCAAGGACTGGTTAGCTCAATGTCAGGATATTTTGACTGAGTGGGATATTGGGTCATGGTGCCGGCAGCCTGATTTCCTAGTGGGGCCGCACTATAAATTCGCCAATGGTGTGCACTATCACAAGTGGATACCCGTCTTGATATGACCTTAGATGTTGCCAGGACATATAACTCCAACAACCGACCAGCTACTGTGGCTTGAGTGGGATATCGTATTTTAGTAGCAGTGGAAAGGAATAACATTGCCCTACCCCTATGCTTCTCCCAGAATACTTTAGCTCCCCGCCAATATTATGTGTTCGTATAAATGTGCAACAATTTATGCGAGTATTAAATAAAAGGAATCGCGACAGTTGCTTGCTGCATTGTTCTGGTATGTTCTGCTGCGTGGTTGGAGCAGCATGGAGCACAGGTGTCTGTGCAGGCAAGTAGGCTAATTTTGCAGCCTGGCCAGCAGGTCCTGTCTGTACAACTATCGGTTGGTCGCTTCGTCTTGGACTTTCTTTGCATCTGGTTGGAGGAAATCTTACACCAGGTATAATTTCAGCAGCCTCCCGAGGTTAACATAATAAAGAAAATGAATTTAAAAAGTACCTTATTAATGATATGGTCACAAATTATGCGTTACGGCGTGCTTGCCGCGACCGTAAATCGCCGTATCGGCCAAACCGTACAGGTTACGGTCGCCGCACGGTGACCGTACGGTTTTTTGCTCGTCGCAAGCAGTTATTTTAAGTCGAAGTTATCTTAACTTTAGAAAATTGCAACGCTGCAGGCCGCAATCCTGGCAATCCAGATTCCACAACACTGTACGATCACCTTTGTTGACAGCAATGAAAAGGTTGTTAAATGAATAGCAATATGGTACAAAATTCCTGCTTGTGTGATCAATACGAAGAAAGTTATGACTTTTTTTGTATATTAAATATGTGTATAAATTCAACACAAACCATACCATTTGTGAAGAGATAAACTGAAGGCCGCAATGCCGTAACATTTGCATAAACCGCAAGTCACACCACCGACCACATATGAAATCCTGTATTTGCGGGTCCCCGCATTCTATATATGTGGGCGTTTAAATACTATTGATGGCCGATCCCATTAGGTGGTATGTGGAGGTTATGGTTACTTTCATTATGTTCACTCATGTTATTAGCTGTACTGCTCATCAAGGCTAAACTGCCCTAATATCCTGCATAAGGCGTAATATCCTGAATAAGGCGTAATATCCTGCATAAGGCATGTGATTCAAAGTTCCCCCTTTTCATATCTGTATTAGATAAATTACATGCTAGAGCTTACCCCATAGTAGATATGACACACGACACAACACGCGATCCGAGTTCAGCACCAGCAGAAGTGTAGATAGATAATAGACTGATTGCTTAGTTGTATTCACTTAGTTATATATTGTTTTCAGATACATACAACAGTGGATGTAAGAGACCTTCTCATTGGCTATTACACTCATGCACAACAGTCACTCCTCTCCCGCATGATCTCTCCCTAACATAGTTCACCATTGGCTGCTTTAAGGACTCACCTCCCTCCCACCCAGCTCTGGCCACCACCTAGCCATCGTGGGATTACCTAACATGACAGATACAGTGTGGCTGGGCGAGATAAGGGGGAGGGATTCTGCTTAAAGTGGCACTGCTTCCCTCCCCCGGAGTGAGCATTATAAAGGGAATGCTGTTTCTTACTTAGCCATCTCGATACTCAATATATATTTAATCGGAGAATTTTACACACAGCACTGTAAGGCGCCCGCAGCATTTCTGACCTAAGCATTATTTATATTCACACAGTACAGTGCTCAGTAACATTAGTAACACAGCTCCTGTTTTCTGCACCTTCCAGGTTCTTAGTTGCATAAGTCGCCCTGCGCTCTACAACCACCGTTCAAGATGGACAAGGTTTACAAGAAGTACAAGGAGGCCAAGATGAACCCCCAGAAGTTAATGGACGAGCTGGCCACCGACGGCAGCGACACGGGCGTCATTGGCGGTGACAGCCTGGGTGAGCGCGCGTTGCCCTGCCAACGCCATCGGGAGTTTAGTTACATTGTCGTCTGCTCCGGCAGTATGTGGTCCGTTGTCAAGGAGATAAATTGAAAGAGTGTTGTCTTCCATATTTGTGCAAAGAAATAGTTTGTGTGTGGGTTTAGTTTTTTTTACCATCACGAGCTAGCATTAGAGGCCCAATAGGGCCCTAGATCAGCCAGTGTAAGTTAATCTGTAAGTTACTAAGCTGTCGCCTGTTGTGAGACAGGCGGTGTGTATATTGTAGGTTCAGGTGTTTTGAAAAGAACCTTTATTAAGCCTTTATTAGTTAAGTCTTCATTTCTTTTATTACACGTTTTAGTTTTTTTATAATTAAAAAATCTTTAATTATTTTCTAATTATTTATTTTATTATTTTTAATTAATTTGATCTTTTTTTTAAATTAATGGGTTTTTTTTAATTGTTGATTTATTTTGGTTGATTAATTTTGTTGGTTAATTCTTTTCAATTATTTTTCAGCTATTTTTTTAATTATTGTCTTCCGTGAAATTGGAGAAAAAAAGTGTTTATCAATTAGCACACCTTGTATATAAATAATATGTAATTATCCTTCTCCGTCCGTGGCACTGCAGGTATGGGGGTGGTCCGAAAGGAGACAGACTTGAACAACGATGAGAAACAATTCCTGCTGGCCGTGGAGCGGGGCGACATCCCCACGGCCAGACACTTCCTGGAAGAGTCCCAGATCTACTTCAACATCAACATCAACTGCGTAGATCCACTGGGCAGGACGGCCGTGCTGATCGCCATAGAGAATGAGAACATCGAGATGATAGAGCTGCTGCTCCTGTATAACATCGAACTTGGGGATGCTCTTCTGCACGCTATCAACGAGGAGAATGTGGAGGCTGTGGAGCTACTGCTCAGCCAGCAACAGCAGAACAAAAAGGACTTGTCGGTGAGTCAGTTATCAGGGTTGTCGAATACTGAGGTGTTCTACTAGAGTGAGTTATTGGGGTTGTCGAATACTGAGGTGTTCTAGTAGAGTCAGTTATCGGGGTTGTCGTCCACTGAGGTGTTCTAGTAGAGTAGGTTATCGGGGTTGACATACACCAAGATGTTCTACTAGAGTCAGTTATCAGGGTTCTCGAATACCAAGGTGTTCTTCTAGAGTTGGTTATTGGGTTGTGGTACACTGAGGTGTTCTACGAGAGTCAGTTATTGGGGTTGTCATACACTGAGGTGTTCTACGAGAGTCAGTTATTGGGGTTGTCATACACTGAGGTGTTCTACGAGAGTCAGTTATTGGGGTTGTCATACACTGAGGTGTTCTACAAGAGTCAGTTATTGGGGTTGTCATACACTGAGGTGTTCTACGAGAGTCAGTTATTGGGGTTGTCATACACTGAGGTGTTCTACGAGAGTCAGTTATTGGGGTTGTCATACACTGAGGTGTTCTACGAGAGTCAGTTATTGGGGTTGTCATACACTGAGGTGTTCTACGAGAGTCAGTTATTGGGGTTGCATACACGAGGTGTTCTACGAGAGTCAGTTATTGGGGTTGTCATACACTGAGTGTTCTACGAGAGTCAGTTATTGGGGTTGTCATACACTGAGGTGTTCTACGAGAGTCAGTTATTGGGGTTGTCATACACTGAGGTGTTCTACGAGAGTCAGTTATTGGGGTTGTCATACACTGAGGTGTTCTACGAGAGTCAGTTATTGGGGTTGTCATACACTGAGGTGTTCTACGAGAGTCAGTTATTGGGGTTGTCATACACTGAGGTGTTCTACTAGAGTCAGTTATCGGGGTTGTCGTACACTGAGGTGTTCTATTAGAGTCAGTTATTGGGGTTATCATACACTGAGGTGTTCTACTAGAGTCAGTTATTGGGGTTTTTGTATACTGAGGTGTTCTAGTAGAGTCAGTTATCGGGTTGTTGTACACCAAGGTGTTCTACTAGAGTCAGTTATTGGGATTGTTGTACACCAAGGTGTTCTACTAGAGTCAGTTATTGGGGTTGTCAAACACTGAGGTGTTCTACTAGAGTCAGTTATTGGGGTTGTCATACACCAAGGTGTTATACTAGAGTCAGTTATTGGGGTTGTCGTACACCAAGGTGTTCTACTAGAGTCAGTTATTGGGGTTGTTGAACACTGAGGTGTTCTAGTAGAGTCAGTTATTGGGGTTGTCATACACCAAGGTGTTCTACTAGAGTCAGTTATTGGGGTTGTCATACACCAATGTGTTCTACTAGAGTCGTTATTGGGGTTGTCGTACACCAAGGTGTTCTACTAGAGTCAGTTATTGGAGTTGTTGAACACTGAGGTGTTCTATTAGAGTCAGTTATTGGGGTTGTCAAACACTGAGGTGTTCTACTAGAGTCAATTATTGGGGTTGTTGTATACTGAGGTGTTATAGTAGAGTCAGTTATCGGGGTTGTCATACACTGAGGTGTTTTAGTAGAGTCAGTTATTGGGGTTGTATATTGCACACCACAGTGTTCTACTGAAGTCAGTCATTGGGATTTTCATACACAAAGGGATTCAGTAGAGTCAGTTAAATTATCATTTTGGTGTGATAAATACCTCATCAAATTACAGTGTGAAATAGTTTTAAAATTAATGCTGGGACTCATTCAGATGGCGGAATGAATAACGCAGCACTTTGGTGATATTCATCCGGTCGGTGGACTCGTCCTGGGTGGTACTACTATTGGTGCCATGCTGACCTCTGTACAGTAAAACCTCTCTGAATCGACCGACCATGTGAGCAATTTTAAATGGTCCATTTAGGGAGACAGTTGGCTTATGGAGTTTTTTTAATCATTAAAATGGTATTCACCCTATTCATGCGTGACCTAATTCGTCATCAGAACGAGGCTGAGTAATCATCGGTATTGGAAATGGCCATAAGACACTACTGTGTGCCGATGTGTATGAACTACTACATAAATTAAAGGAGTAACATTTGAAGATATTCACTTTTGAAACTATCATAATCATTTTTGCTTACCTTTTTTCTATTTATTGGTCAATTTTCATGAAGAATGAGTGATGATCAGATGCATTTCAGTAGGCAATGTCAACAAAGTCACTCACCTTGGCTGCCAATCTTTCCTTAAATTCAAAATTGCATAACTTTCTTAATATAGATATATTTAACAAATATATTTTAACCCTTTTAAAGCTTTTATTAATTTGTAATTACTAAGACTAGTTGTTCAACTGTGTTGCACAGATAACTATGCTGACAGTGCTGCATTACGTGATAGCACTATAACTATGCAGACTTGAAGTTGACAGTCACATTGTAGTTAAAGAATGGGAAAAATCACCATGCAAGGGTCACACAATCTTCATGAAAATTGGCCAATAGATAGAAAACAGGTATGCAAAGATGAACATGTCACTTTCAAAAATGAATACCCTCAAATTTGAGTGATTTTGAGAGGTTTCGGTTGACAAAAAAGTATTCACATCACTTTACATACAGCGGCGCCTCGCCGACGCGTAAGTGCCCTCGGTCTGGTTTCAACATGGCCACGGCGTGAGGGTGAATTGTATGGGTTATCGTTTGCGACCCAAATAAAGCAATCGATATAGGGAAGTCATCAATATGTGAAGGTGGTCAGTTAGAGAGGTTTTACGGTATTATGTTCATATCCTATGTGCAATGGCCACTATAAAAATGCTCCGTTATGAAGGAACGAAATGTTGCTTGGACAGTTGCTAGGCTTGTCATTAATTAACACTGTTGACGAGTGTTAAGTGAATGGCCTCCACCTCCACCTTTGTTGTTACTATGGTTCGCACATTTGCACACCTGGTGTGAAGGCGTATACATACACCCTTACTTGAGGTAGCAACACTCATGTGGAATTGAACTTTCAAAGAAGATTAAATGAACACTAATCTCACAAGAGTAGACTTAGAAGTTAGATCAAACTGAAGGAAGTGAATTATTTCGGCTAATTTTTGTAAATAGAAATCAAATGAACAATCTTATATTTGAATGTAATCCAAATGCAATTTCTTTTCATAGGATTTCTTTTTACATTCACTTTATCTTATTTAAGCATCAATCATCCTTTCTATTGGGAATTAGTTGTCGCTTTTCTGATTAAAAAAAACAGAGAATGCAAACTCATCAATGATTGTGTTGCCCTGTGTGGATGGATGAACGCAATTCACAATCTCCTTGGCTTATATCCTCAAACCGATAATGCGTTGCAATGGCCGCATTGTGTTTGATTCCCCCCCCCCCCCCAACCCCGACCGCTGCGACTCTACATTGGGTGGGTAGTCGAGTTCACTTTCCATCCACCCAACAGGCTTTCACACATTTTCCGCCATCGACTACAGCTCGCCCATCTCTATTCACTTCTTGGCAAGACAGTGATGTGCCCACTTTTCCCCGCCCATTCACCCTACTATTTTATTACTCTGTTTACCGTATATGTCCCAATAGACACGCACTGCACGAGCACAGACACATGGATGCGCATCTATTCAAAATTAAAGAATTTCATAGATTTATTTTCGTCGTGCCTCCGAAATAAAGTGGGATTGTCTTATTTGATGTGCATTCAGTCTGAATATGATCGTAAATGTGTGTGTGCTTTCAATCTTGAAATGGGGGGTGTGCTTCTATTGGGTAGCGTGCTTCTATTGGAACATATACGGTAGTTGTTTTTCTCTTCCCGCAGGGCTGGTCCCAGGTGCCACTATCTGATCTGAATCAAATGCTTTGTACTTTTTTTCCTTTTTGTTGTTCTGGTAAATATGTTTATTCTGCTGAATAAGTCTACTGTCAATACCGAAGCCCTGGTCTTCCAGCCATTTTTCAATTCAGGATTATTCTCTTGTTGAATCACATTATCAGCAGTGTTGTGATAGGACCTGTGTATACGGAGAGGTGTTCCAGAGTGTTTTCTGCTAACTGACCAGGTATTGTTGAAAGTAGCTAATAAGACTAGGGTGGTCCTGGTTGTCATAGTGTTTGGCAGAACCACTTTGCACCAAACTGTTACAACTCGTGCAGTTAACACCCGTTTGGGTTGGGTGTTCGTTAATTAACACCAGTATACCCTCTGACAAACATAAGGCATCTACCTATCAAACTATGTAGTCAGCTGTTTAACATCACTTTTTAATGTTTAATCACGTGTTTTTTAAACCATATATTTATTAATTAAAGATCAGAAATATCTTAAAGTTGCATAGTTTGATGGTTTTGAGTTGCTGTCATTTTCTGAGATAAATAAATTAGATTGGGGGGGGGGGGGGCATGGTTACCTGAGGTAAAGGTTGGCCCGAGAAAGATCAGGTAAACACTCCTGAGTGCGGGACCAGACCAATCCAATATCACAGCTGTCCAGCGTTGAAAACAAATACCCTCATGGGAGCTTACACATTATGGGCAGAGTACAAAACTTGTCACAAAAAAACAAAAAACAAAAAAGAAACGATAAAGGAAAAACCAGCACAGCTATCATGAACCAAAGAGTGGTCATTCAAGGAGCAAGAAGAACTCTCCCTTATTTCCCATCAGTATGAAGCACAACTGTTCCTGCTAGGAGGTTAGGAGGAAGGACACCAAATTGGGCACAATTTGTTTCAAGCCCACTCTAATTCTGCTGGACGTGTGTTTGTTTCACCAAGATTCCCGATTCCGTTTGAATAATTTTACTTAGGCCTACTGTTTTGTATTGGTTTTCATTGTTTATTGATTTTTATTGTAATAGCTTGTTTTTCTTTTATTGGGAAGGAGCATTTTCTTTGTAGATATATTTTATTCTTCTGAATATAATGTTTTCTCTGAGATCCTGATCTCAATTACCACAATGCAATTAACGTTAATGTGATGAGTTTTTTGTTGGATGCATTCCTTGTTAACAAACGAACCCGGTTGCGCATTATTTATTATATATTATTATATTAAATTCTTTTAAATTCTGTTTAATTGTGATTGTATGTTTCTGCCCTGAATTATTTATCACAGGCAAAGGTAGGTGGATTATGGACGCCTTAGGGTTGTGGTTTTTTTTTGTTTTTGTTTCTTTTTTTGCGTGTAATTTCCTTCTTTCAGATTTGTCCAGCATGTCTAGTAGTTGTAAAAGACGTGTTAACACCGTGAGTCCTGTAACGTAACTGTTTATTTGGAAGGGATCCTTGTGACGTCATACAGGTAATGCGGTGGGGGTGTTCGGATAATCACATACATCACATCTTCCCCTTTTGAACAGTTGATAATCAGAACACTCTTCATACGTTTTTATGTACACTATCATTTGTATGACCAAATGGTATCTTATAAACAATGTCCCTTATATACATGCATACACAACTTTCTTGATGCAATATCTCCCTATTTTATACTATGCATACATATTACACGGTTCTGTGATGATAGGACGTGCATACAGTAATTGGCCTACAATGTGTTACCAACATGATACAAATCAAGACTATCTCATAGTGAACATTAATTTTGCAATGCATCTATTTATTAATGCACTGCATATTTATGCCACTAAATGCTAGAAACAGGACGACCTGTTTAAACTGTAACTTATTCGATATGCTTTAACATTATGACATACATATTGAAATACGGGCATTGTACAATTATGAACTTCCATTTGTTTATTACAATGTGCAAAGCAATTTATGGTGTTTAATGAGCTGAACTATTATTGAATACTCTTAGTGGCTATTAACAAGGTATGAATGCCTTAAGATCTTACTTGATAACATGCTTGACATGTAATGTATTTTGACTTATTTACGCTAAAACACCGGTGTACGCAGTGAGGGTATAACATTATTTCTTAAAGACAGAACGTATTACGTGCATTCATTGTTTGCCATTACTTAATCGGTCTACGTTATTTGTATTTAGTTGATTGCCATAATAAGTCTTATGTGTAATTATTATAAACAAGCGAATCTCTACAGGACCAAATAGACATCTTTTGATGAGTATGTTGAGGTGATATGTTAGTATGACTGTACTGTTTCTTCTTTTATATTCCAAAACGGGTAGGAGGTTTAGATACCCTTCCGTATCTTGTTTTATAAGTTAATGACTTGCCTATAACATGTGAATTTCTGTTATGAATTATGTCCTGTAGATTTTGCTCATGAGTTAATTTATAATCTGGACATTTGAATAAAAACTTTCTGTTACGCCGTAATACATTTTGGCGTTTATTTAACACTTCGTACTGTCTTATTTGTCCATCATTCGTGTTTACAATGCGTCCCCGTTCCCATTCATTTTTATGATTTCGGTATCTGACTTTGTCACCTATGTTTAATGCTGGGAGAACCTTACCTGCGTGTCTGTTGAAGTATAACTTCTGCACATTTTGATTATGTTTAAGTTGAAGTAATTTGGATGGTACCGGTTTTGCTTTAAGGTTACGTTCCAAAATAGGCACTTTAGTCCTCAAACTGCGCGACATCAATAACTGTGCCGGGGATGCGCCAACGCCATCTAGTGTAGTGTTTCTGTAGTTTAGAAGCGCTATTTGTATGTCGCGATTATCTGTAACACATTTTTTTATTATCTTTTTGATTGTCTGTACATATCTCTCGACTTGCCCGTTGCTTTGAGCATGCATCGGACTTGTGTATATAGGCATGAAACCATAATTTGAAGAGAATTTTTTATATTCTTCACTATAAAACTGTGGTCCATTATCTGAAACTACATACTTAGGTATTCCGTATCTTGCAAATGTTTGCCGTAATGCATCAATGACCGATTGACTAGACATTTGTAGCAATTCAATTATGTCAGGGAATTTAGAATAGTAGTCTACTATTAATAAGTAATTTTTATTGTTAACATGAAATAAGTCAATACCGACTTTGTGAAACGGTATGTCTTGTATCGAATGACTTATTAATGGTTCTTTAGCCTGTACATTTCTGAATTCCTGGCATATACTACATCTAGAAATTTGATCTTCTAACTGTCTACCTAAACCTGGCCAAAAAACGTTATCCCTAGCCAGTTGCTTACATTTAACTATGCCTAAGTGTGACTCGTGTAATGTATCTAATATATACGGTTGTAACAATTTGGGAATAATTATTTGAGCTCCTTTCAACAACAACCCATCATATACTGTGATCTCATGTCTAAATGTATAAAATGGTTTTACGTCATGGCCTACATTTGTGTGTGTATCCGGCCATCCTGCCAATGTCAAACATTTAATTTTCTGCAGTGTTGGATCCAAATGGGTGCCCTCTTTAACTCGCTGGATAATATCCATACCTATATCTACTGCAGCCACCGAAATGTCACAATCAAATAGGTCGTTTGGATTTATACTGGATGTATGGGCACGTGACAAGGTATCTGCAAAGAACAAGTTTGATTCTTTTAACTATGTGACCGTGATGTCATAATTTTGGAGTCTCATGCGCATTCTCTGCATCCTAGCCGATAATTGTTGTATAGGTTTAAGCATAATAGCTACGTGGGGCTTATGATCCGTTTGGATCGTCACGTCATTACCATAAATGTATTCATGAAACTTCCTGCATCCGAAACATATGGCTAATAGTTCCTTCTCAATAACCGCGTAACCGATTTGTGTTTTATCTATTGCCTTTGAGGCCATTGCTACAGGTAAGTCCTTTTGAAAGAGGGTTGCCCCCAACCCATATTTAGAAGCATCAACTTGGATTATAATTTTCTCTTTTCTATCAAAATATCTGAGAACTGGGGCCTCACTCAAAAGATTCTTCAATTTATTAAATGATTCATCTTGCTCAGCCTCCCAGTGCCACGCCACACTCTTTTGAATAACAGTTCGCAGTGGTTTTGTAATATTTGCCATGTTTGGAATAAACTTACTAACATACCCGACCATGCCTAGGAAACGCTGAACTCCTGCTTTATCTTTTGGATGCGGCATATCTATTATTGCTTGGACCCTCTCTGTATTTGGTTTTAGGCCTACATAGTTTACGCTACTTTTGCAAATTTTAGATTTTTTAGGGTTTAACTTTAGGTTTACTTCTCTTGCACGTTTCAAGACTGCTTCCAAACGCAAGTTATGCTCTGCTATGCTTACACCATGTATTAGAATGTCGTCAGAAATTACATGAACACCAGGCAGATCTACTAATATACTATTCATTTCTTGGATGAATACATCCCCTGCTGTTTTTATCCCAATGGTATCCCATGGGGTATTAAAAGTACACAATTTGGAGCTATCGGAATCTAATTGTATCTGCCAGTATCCGCTGTTTGCATCTAATACCGAAAAATAATTAGCTCCCTGTATTTGTGCGACTACTTCTTCAACAGTCCTTACGGGGTACGGTCCCCGTAATATTGCTTTGTTTAACTTAGTAGGGTCAAGGCAAATCCTGAGTTTACCAGGTTTTCTCACAATTGTTATGGAATTTACCCATGGGGTTGGTTCTACCTGCTTCACAATTACACCTAACTTCACCATTCGGTTTAATTCTTTTTTAACATCATCAACAATTGATATGGGCACCCTGCGTGGGGGATCTATGACAGGCATTACATTTTCATCAACATATATTTGTGCATTTACTTTGATTAAACCTAAACCTTTAAAAACGTCAGAGTAAGTCTTTACCAGTGTTTGTGCATCTATGTCAGTTTGTACAGCATCGATGGTGTCTAGGCGGGTTAACAGGCCTAACGTTACACAGGCCCGTTTACCTAGAATGGCACTCCCGGCATCTGTCACTTGGAATTTCATTTCATTTCCATTGAGCATCAATGTAGTTTCCCCGTTAGGCTTGATTCGGTGACCTCCATAAGTCACCAGCTGGCACCTCGAAGGGGATAATGTAGCACTTGTTATTTGACGGTAGACATGTAGTGGTAGGATGTTGGCCTCCGAGCCAGTGTCTAATTTAAAAGACACGTCTTGATCAGCAACGACGAAGGTGGCATACCATAAGTTATTGTTATCCACATCGTCACGGTCTAGAGTCCCCACAAACAAATCGCAGTCGTCTTCAACTACTCGATCTGTTACGTGCTGTTCCTCTCTGTAATCTGGGTCTACATTAAGTTCATGAACAGGAGCATATTGTTGCCGTCTCTTCTGTTGTCGACACACTTTCATAAAATGCCCAATTTTGTGGCATCCTGAGCACTCTTTCCCTCTAGCAGGGCAGTTACCTTGTTGATGTTGGTATCCACATTGACCACAACGTGTAGTTGCTATGGTAGAACTACGGTGATCCCGACTTGTTGATGACCGTATCCAAGGAGATACGCGCTTTTGAAACCCTCTTCTGACGTAATTTGAATCAACCACATCGACCTGACTATCTCCGTTTGTGGTTACTCGTGCTGCTTTAATCTCACTTAACCGACACATCTGGATGCATTCCTCCAATGACAATGTAGGGGACTGTAATAACTTATCCCTGAGGTTATCGTCCTTAACTCCACAGACAATGCGATCACATAATAAAGATGCTTCCAATGTTCCATAGCAACAATAATGTACTCGATATTTTAATTCACGTATGTACGAGTCCATGTTCTCGCCCGCTTGATTAAACGAATTAAATTCGTACCTGACAACTGTTATATTGGTCTTGCCCTCGCAATATTTGGTGAAAGCGGCAATTAACGGTGTTATTTTGTCCTTTTCTGCAGGATCAAAGTCAAACGTCCTGTAGATCTTTTGGGCCTCAGTGCCTGCCACATGCAGGACCACGCAGCACTGCACCTTTTCCGACTTACTTGATACTCCAGCAGCTGTCGAGTATATCTCAAAAGCTTGATACCATGTTCGCCAATTTATAGCCATTTTCTCGTCTAAATTTAACGGCCCCGGGGGTTTTAATCCAGTGAGCGCCATATCAAACAGATTAACCCGTAAAATCTGACACCATGTAAAAGACGTGTTAACACCGTGAGTCCTGTAACGTAACTGTTTATTTGGAAGGGATCCTTGTGACGTCATACAGGTAATGCGGTGGGGGTGTTCGGATAATCACATACATCACAGTAGTGGGACATTTTGTAGAAACAAAAGCGCATTCTTATTGACCTACATTAGATGTGAGTTTTGAATTTCTGTACACCACAATCTGTGATCGGGAAGTACACGATGTGGAGTGTAGCTGTTATGGAAAAGTCTAGAATCGCACATAATTCGAGCAAATATTTATTTTTTTCCGTTTAATAACTCCCTCGTTTGATCTAAATTGGTACTATATATAGTTTTATACATATATATACACACACATATATATATAAGCCTGTCTCAAAAGGTGCTAACTCTTCATTTTTTTGTCCATTGTAACGATTGACACAAAACAGCACAGAAACAGTTACACTGAAAACACAAAGACATTTGCTTCAAATCAATATGTATTCTATTGGGATTATGAAACACCATGTAAAAAACAAATCAGTTTATCCTGAGCAAATGCATAAGTAGATAGTATGTTGATCGTTACAATGGACAAAGTTTTGTCCCATATTGCTTAGCACCTTTTGAGACAGTCTCATATATATATGGATAGCGATAAACCCCGTGTAATAATGCCTGTGGTGTCCTACACTCCCCCCCCCCCTCTGTACGGGTGTGGGTGGGACCCCCCATCATGCACCGCGCCGCCTCCTGCGTGGGGCCTAGCCTCCACTAACTCGGAGGAATATATACATACATTTCCTTAATTTTTCTTTTTTTAATTTTCCTACGAAAATGGTAGGTGGATTTGGTTAGCATCCCCCAGGGGGATGCCCTTCTTATCTGCACACCCAAATAAATCACGACAAAGTAACAATAACTAACAAATGCAGGTCAATAATCTAACAACTTTACTAATAATATCAAGATAGACCACAAACAGAGAAGTCCATGGCATGCCTACTGATATACTATGGGATATACTATGTCCAGCTTTGAAAACAAGCACCCTCACAGGAGCGTATACGTTATGGGCAGAGTAAATACCTCGTCAATAAAAAAATAAAAAATTTAAACTTGTTTAATTTGTTAGTAGACATCCCTTATTACCTTTTAGGGGACAGGATTACTAGATCGTGACTAGTCACATTCTTCTGCCTCATATTATATTGGCATAACTATGGTAAATATAGGCTATAGAAGTCAATATCATTCCTTAGAACTCGTCAATTAGACATTTAAATATCAAAAGTTCCTATGGTAGTTCGATAATATTCATTCACCCAGTAAGATACAATAAGATTTAGTTGTTCCTATATAATAAGACATTATCTGTAATAACATTATTTTAAATTACATAATCCGATGGTTTTGAGTTTCTATCACGCTTAATTTAGATATACATAGTAGGTTGATGGTTATAATTTATTTACTTTAGCTTCAAGTTTCGTTTATTTTAAAGGGTTAGCTTTGGAGATATTTGAAGTGAAAACATGGCAAATTAATGGTGGTGTGCACAATGAAATTCTGGACACTACAGCTATAGGTTTGTTTACCATTTGTGAGCATAGCCCGCATCGTACAGGAGCACCAGTTTGTAATTAATAGTTGATTATATGAATGCTCCAGTATCTAAATTGGATATGTACGCTAAAGTCTAGCTAAGAATTTTGATTTCGAAAATGTGGTCATCGGATTATGTAGCTCTAATCTGGATTTTACAGAGCTAAAGTACAAAGCATTTTAATTCAATGATTTATATTAGCCTCGGTTACTTTACTTTGAACACAAATAACTCTTTTTTTCTCATCTAGAATACTAATATATATATATTATATATATTATATATATGTAACATTATGCTAGTCATGTATATAGGATTTATTAGTTAAGATCCTGATGAAACCAAGTTTGTTCGAAAAAGGGTTACATACATTTTAATTCAATGATTTATATTAGCCTCCATTACTTTTCTTTGAACACAAATAACTCTTTCTCATCTAAAATACCTATATATATATATATTTTACCTCGGTATACAGCCTCAGGCTAGCCTCAGGCTAGGGAGAAGGAAGCACATCCGGGTCCAGCAATTAGCATAAACAACTCACGATTGGATTACGTTTCGTTTAGTTGCTCCCGCAAATTTAGTCTACACACAAGCTAATACGCAGTAAGTATATTAATAACTGTGGTTAGTTTACTTATGATGCATTATAGCATCAATGTGGAAAGTTCAGAACTTTCGTGGGTCCTTTTTGGACTAGTTTATTCGGTTATAAAAAACCAAGGATAGAACGCTTTAGATTCCTTGATCGAAGGAACGAAACCGATACTTAGCGGTTCTATCAACACCCGTGTGACATGGGAAGAGATGTGGGCTCTGCCTCATCTCCTGTGGAAATTCTCTCGGACTCTAATAGAGAGTGTTGTTGGAGATGCTCCTGGGTTTCTTTTATAGACTCCCCACAAACTTTTTCAGGCGTTTCTCCGAGTTTCGTAGCATTTTCTCCAACCTGCTGGCGCAATAGTCGCAGGAGGGAGAAGTGTGCGGAACAGAGGGATGGGCGAGCCGATACACTGGTCCTGCTTGACCCACAATCTACGCCAAAAATTTAGCTTATTACGCCTGTGTTAGAATGGTATAAACACGTTCTCTAACACCACTAGATGTACAATTAAGTTATAAACAACAAGATTCTCACATTTAGAAAGACGGGACTGACCAATACTTTTGTTTCAGATCCCGATGGCCACGAAGCGGAGTAAGTGCGTTGCAGCAGCAGCAGAGGGACGCGCTCCGAGAGGCTCAGACGAGGAGTATGACTCCTGACCGGTGTTGTCGGCCATGCCCTCACCACAGCGCGGGGCGCATATCCTCTCCGATGCCGAAGAAGAGACAATGCCTGCGGGCCCCACAGCTCCAGATTGGGAGTCTCAGTGGGCGTCTATGGAGAGTCACATTCTGTCTCTCCAACCACCGCCGTCTCGGAAACGCTAAATGCCGGCGTTCCACGACGAGTCTGACTGGGAAGATTTCTCAGAAACAGACTCAGCGATTGAGCCTAGGGCTCCTCCTCCTCCTCCTCCTAAACGGAGGAAGAAGAAGAAACAGGTCAGTTCTTCGGGTGACGATTTCACCAAAGAAAGGAACAAGACGGGGCTGCGCAAAAAGTGCAAGCCCAAGTCCAAGAAGAAGAAGAAGAAGAAAGATTGTTCTTCCGATTCCTCCCCGGATTCCACTTCAACGGAATCAGACTCAGCCACACAATACGAAGGTGTCTATGCTGCCATCGGTGGCAAAGTGTCTAAAAAGGTGGAGAAGCCGAAAGCTAAGCGTGTGAAGACCACCACGCTTATGTGCGAGACCATTAATGATCATTTCCGCACATTCAAACCTGCGGAAATCATCTCCAAGCTAGGAGATGAACTGATGGGCATTAAAAGTGTCCCCAACTCCATCATCAAAGAGATGGACAGAGATGTTAATATGACGGAAGACCGTAAGAAATTCGAAAGTGTGTTGCACATAGTGCATAAGGCGGTGCTCGGTACCCTGACGGCCATTACTCCGGTGGCAAATAGGATGCAAAGAGAAAACAAGTTCTCGTCCTTGGCCAAAACCATGGACAAAGGCATCGCGATGCTAACGGCGGCAGGTAATTACCTGTCGTACAGAAGATATGAGAATGTCTTCAAGTCGGTTTGCACATACCCCGGCAAAGAAGTGGCCCGCTCAAAGAAGGTCACAGATAATGATGGGAAAGAGTATATGCTCTTTCTGGCCCCAGAACCGATCAAAGGGAAACCTTTAGATAAAACGAAAATGTTCGGGGGTCAGCTACAATACCTCTATAAAGAGGTAGAAACCGCTGCCAAGAGTGGCAAAAATATGGACGGGAGGAAGAAACCAGAAGCCCCATGCTTCAAAAGATCACGAGGGGATTTTCGCCCACGACGGCTCGGCAGAGGAAGCAGACCGGGCTCAACCTTCAGTCAGTCTTTCCGGGGCCGGGGCGCCCGCCCAGCCTGGCCCGACAACACCGCACGGCCGATGGGCCGAGGCTTCAACTCCCCGAGACCCTTCCCCAGGGGCGGGTCCAAGTAGAGGCCCAAACACAGACTTTACAAGTCCCCGCAGCCTCTAAAACCACACAAACTGTAAGCAATTTTGTGGCTGGCAATATTAAGAACCATTTTTCTGAATGGAACAAAATTACCAGTGACCAAGATATTTTAAATATAGTTAAAGGTGTTCAAATTCCCTTCATACAAATTCCGGTACAAGGGAGAGTTCCTTTTCCCTATAAAATTGAACCACTTGAATGAGAGGCACTAACTGAACAGGTACAAAAATTCTTTGACAAAGGAATTATACAAAAAGTGACACACTGCCCAGGAGAGTTTATTTCAAACATCTTCTCGAGACCAAAACCTCAATTCTAATCCAATCTACATTCAAAACCCCCCCAACAAAACCACTCACCCCCCCCCCCCCCCCCCCTCGTCATCTCCGGCCCCAAAATCAAACAAATTATTCGTACCCCTGATCCCTTACCCCCCTTGCACACCCCCGCCCGCTCATAGCCCACCCCCACTCCCACCCCCCCCCCCCCCCCACTACCACCACCCACCTTCTACCCCACCCCACCCCGGCCCCCCCCCCCACCCCCACCCCCCCCCCCCACCCCTCGGACCCACCCCCCCCACCCCCCACTCCGCCCCGATGGCTAGTGTTGACTTGCAAGATGCATATTACACAGTTCCCATAGCGGAACAACACCGGAAATGTCTCCGCTTTCTTTGGGATGACCACCTCTATGAGTTTACCTGCATGCCGAATGGCTTACCTTGTGCCCCTCGTTTGTTCACTAAACTCCTAAAGCCTGTTTTCTCAGTTATGGTGCGGAATGGTCACATAATGTTTCCTTACATAGATGATTCCATTATAATGGCGTCAACACAAATTGATTGTGTAAACGCAGTTTTGGGTTTATGTGCATTACTCACTAAATTAGGGTTTCATGTACATCCACATAAGTCAGTGCTTAAACCAACAAAACAATTAAAATGTTTAGGGTTTATGCTTGATACACGGTCCCTCACAGTGTCGATAACAGAACAGAAACTAACTAAGTTTATGACCACAGCGACCCAGCTTCTTAAGTTACCGAAAGCTAAGATTAGACAGGTCGCAGTCCTTATCGGAATAATGATATCTTATGCACCCGCTATTCTATACGGGAAAGCCCATATTAAGTCTCTAGAAATAGATAAAAATTTAACGTTAGCACGGACTAAAGGCAATTTTGAACGAAAGATGTTTATTTCTGAAGAAGGGTTACAGGATATTGGATGGTGGATGCAACATATAGCAAATTCACCCAACCCAATCCAATCCGCATGGCGGAACCAAATACAGTAATTACCACTGATGCTTCGCTAGAAGGTTGGGGAGCCCAGCAAGATGGGGTGGAGACAGGAGGTAGATGGCTAGATGATGAAAAGTCAGACCACATTAATGCGCTAGAATTGCGTGCTATTTATCTGGGGCTACGTAGCTTAGTAAAGATAACTAAATCACAAGTTAGAATACTAACTGATAACACTACTGCTATGGCATATATCCGTAACATGGGTGGCACCAAATCAAAGCCTTGCAATCAGTTATCTAAACTGATTTGGAACTGGGCACAGGCTCAACAAGTCTGGCTGACTGTAGCGCATATCCCAGGGTCCCAAAATACACTTGCAGACCATAAGAGTAGAAAATTCCATGACCATTTAGAATGGTCCCTCTCTACACCTTTGTTTAACGTCATTTGTGCAAAATGGGGTACACCTAAAGTTGACTTGTTTGCATCACGAAACAATAACAAGTTGCCCTGCTATGTTTCTTGGCATCCCGAACCGGATGCTTGGAAAGTTGATGCATTTGCTATTACCTGGGCAAATAATTATTTCTATATTTTCCCACCGTTTAGCATTATCAGCCGAGTGGTGAGAAAAATCAGCATGTAGGGGACGCAAGCCATACTGATTGTGCCCGATTGGGACACGCAACCTTGGCTGCCAGCACTTTCACAACTGGCAAAAGAACATATACGATTCCCAAGAAAAGCCGGGAACCTAACGCACCACAGACCGCTAGTGGTTCACGGCGACGTGTCAGCGACACCCATATTGGCATTCCTTTTCTAAGGAAACAACTACAGCAATTTGGATTGGATAAAATTACTGAAGACAGAATAGTAGCCGATGCATGGAGGCCAGGAACTGTCAAAATGTACACAACATATTTAAAGAAATGGGGTGTACATTGTTTGCTAATGAAAGTCAAGCCAACAAATCCAACAATTGCACAAGTAGCCCGTTTTCTTCATTCTCTAGAGGATGAAGGACTAGGGTTTGGGGCGGTTAATGCGGCCAGATGCGCGTTATCAATTATCTTACCCAGAATTAACGGAGATACAGTTGGTAAACATTATGTCCTCCATTATCTACTTCGGTCAATTTATCAAAGGAATCCTCCAAAACCAAAGTATACTCGCTTTTGGGATGTTTCTATAGTATTTAAGTTGTTTAAGGCTTGGCCTCACAACTCCTTGTTAGATATCAAACAATTAGGGTTTACGGTCGCTGTCTTGTTACTCCTGGTAACGGGACACAGAGGACAAACAATTGTTGCATTAACATTAGATGGATTAGAAATAGACAAGAAACAAGCTACGTTTGACTTAGCACAACTGCTAAAATTGAACAGATTAGGTGACCCTTTATCTACGGTTCACTTAGACTATTTCCCAGAGGATCGTAAATTATGTGTTTTGTCAGCCATACGGGCTTATATATCCAAGACTAAGAACTTACGTGCATCACAACAACTATTAGTGAACTTCATAAAGCCACATAATGCAATTTCAAGAGACACCCTTGCCAGATGGACAATCACGGTGTTGAAATTGGCTGGAGTGGATACGGGCAAATACTCTTCCCACTCAACCAGAGGTGCCATGGTTTCCAAGGCACGTTTGCTCGGCATTTCTGTAAAAAGAATACTAGCGCACGCAGGCTGGAAGACGGCTAAGTCGTTTGCAAAACATTACAACAAACGACTAGAAAAGCCTACCGGCATTGCAAAGCGCCTGCTCACCAACTAACAAGTATAGGTGAGAACAAAAACTTTGTATAATACAATTACTAATACAATGACACATAAACATGTTATAATAAGAATGAATGATATTAAGGATAAAAATGAATTATGTAAAAGTCTCCCTAGCCTAGCCTGAGGCTGTATACCGAGGTAAAATAGTTTGGTTATACGAGTCTTACCTGGATATAGATGATGGATAACTCTTGTTTTCCCGAGGTAAAAGCGTCGGATAGACATGGGCTAGGGCCCACCCACCACACCCTACCACGTCTATTCCGTTATTGTACCTTTACGGGAAAATTATAGTATCCATTGTATTGAAAGATCATTTTTATCCTGAATAAGTAGGTAAAGATTGCTGGACCCAGATGTGCTTCCTTCTCCTTAGCCCACGTCTATCCAAGGCTTATACCTCGGGAAAACAAGAGTTATCCATCATCTATACCCAGGTCAGACTCGTATAACTATACTGTATATATATTTGTATAAAATACCAATATATATATTTATATGTGTATAAACAGAGTTAATATTTTACCGTCCCGACGGGTCTATAGGCAATAACGGCCAGACGCAGTTGGCATACAGTGCTTAGAGCCCCTCACAGGTGGTGCCAGTGTGGCCAATACTTGTACTACACATGGACAGTTAGATAGGATACAGTGAATATACTATTACATAGGGAACTGAAGATAGATAGTGTCCTTGTTTATTCCCATAATAGATGATAGAGCACATATATATTTGTGGCATTATGTTAAGCATGTATATAGGACTTATTAAGGAAGATCATAATGAAGACATGTTTGTTAGACAACGAGTTACATACACACATGCAGTGGAAGACTAATATAAATACCAGGATTGAATTACCACCCGACACTTTATGAGGTTCTAGACTATTGGTCACGTGTTTAGAAGACCAATAGAATCCACTATAGTATAGTACACGATATGTGTGCGACAGGCTTCATAAGTGGAATATATTTCATCACTATGTACTATACTATAGTGGATTCTATTGGTATTCTAAACACGTGACCAATAGTCTAGAACCTCATAAAGTGTCGGGTGGTAATTCAATCCTGGTATTTATATTAGTCTTCCACTGCATGTGTTTATGTAACTCGTTGTGTTCCTCACGTCTTTTTATTCCATTACCAATAACATAGACTGTACACACATAGACCATGCACAAATTGATAGTATTATAAGTAGTATAACAAATGTTGCACACTCAGCACATTTTGTAGGGTTAGAAACGTGGTTTGTGTAGGGTGTTACATCCGATGATGTGGTGCACGGTTATGGCAGTGTGTCATAATTATTCTGCTGCAAAGTACATTTTATACGCTTCTTTGCAATTTTTTAAATTGCCATTATTAAAACGATAAGGTAATTTCATTTGTGTACTTCGCTATGGCCAGTCGCATGTAAAGATAATATACTTTCCTATTTCAGCTTCCATTGGTATATATATATATAAATTGTGTGTATATATATATATCTATATAATTTCCGCGTCTAAATGCCTGAAGTTATTTATTAAGCTCTTTTAAACCAAATAAAATGCCTAAATGGCGATCTCGATTAAAATGCCTGTTGATCTGTTTTGTCCAATATCGCGTTTTGATATTTTGATACTCCGCTATGTTTGGTTATTTATTTGTGTTTTTTAAATGTATTTAAATTTCACACTGACTATGATTTATAAATTGCTACGGTTTGAAATTTAGAGTCATTTAATAAATGATCCCAATGTGATTCGGCTCTCAAACCCATTGCTTGTATTGTCTGTGTTCATCCGTTTGTAGGGATGGGTGGGCGACCGAGTAAAGCTGGTGGTGTTGATGGTCCGGCTGCTGGAGGCGTAGTGATGAAAGCAGGATCCTGCGGGCCATCGACGACCGGGCGTGACGTCATGCGTTAGTTCGCGAGAATTCTGGCAGGAGGTGTGGTGGGTAGCGGGGTCGAACCCAGGTGGCGCCACCACAGTAACTCATTGTTCGCGTGCAAATTACCCATGTTGACAAACCAAGATGAACAATTTACGACACGAACAAGCAGCTTATTTGACATGGATTTTATTCAAATAGTAGTCATGTATAGTAGTAATGTTCATCGATTGAGGCTCTCAACCAAATGAGTCGCTGCAGAGAATGCGACTCAGGGGATGTATGTGTATATCGCAGTCTAGCGCCTCCGTGCCGGATGCTGTGAAGGGTGAAGGATCCGGGATGAGGGTGTTGTCCAGTGGCGATAGTGGCCCTGAGTGCGGCAGTGAAGGTGACTGTCGAAGGGTGCTCGGCTAAGGGTGTCGGCCAACACCAGGTCCTTGCCAGGCTTGTGTATGACCTCAATCTCGGTCGAGTGGAGGGCTGTGAAGCGCCAGAGTTCTCTGGCGCAGGCGCACAGGACAGGGTCCTTGCCTGCGCCAGTGGAGAGCACTGACTGGGAGACCTGGTTGTCCGTGTTCATGTGTATGACATAGTCCTGGGGCCTCAAGAGCGTGAGGGCCTGTACAGCCATGGCAAGATTGAGGGCTTCGAGGCAGTTGATGTGGTGCCTGCTTGCAAGGTAGTCGACAGGGTACTCCTCAGAGTACGCTGTTGAGGAGTGGGCCCCTCCGCCGAGGAGCGATGAGTCGCACTCGATGACCCATTGCTCCTTGGCCGAGGGTTGGAGGAGTACTATGCCATTGGTCGTCCTGGCATAGTCGAAGAACCATGCAAGGTCACGCGTCAGTTCAACAGTCATGGGGTGTCTTCTGGTATGAGGGGTGGCACGCAGAGTGGCAAGGATCCGGTTTATGAAGTGTCTGCCTGGTGTGACACATCTGGCAATGTGTTGTAGACGTCTGACGACGCGCTGGAGGATGCTCCTTGTGATCTTGTCGGATAGCTTGTCATGCGGAATTCGCTGCATGCAGACCTCGTACCCCAGCCAGTCGAGGTGGTGGGTTGGAGGGGTACACTTTGTGGGTGATACTGCCAGGCCCAGTTGGGCGGCAATGTCAAGCATGTCGATGTAAGCAGCGTCGGTGGCTTTCTTGGTGGCTGCCACCCCCATGAAGTCATCGAGGTAGCATATAGCAAAGTGTCCATGACGTCGGCGGAGGTATACGACCGGGTTGGTTATTCGGGCGCAAGCCATTGAAGAAGTCCTGCACCCAAGTGCTGGTGCGATGTCGAAATACACCTTCGAGTCGAGGGTTATTCCCAGTCGTGGGACCGCACCGACAAGGGGCATGACCGGAGCTGCCAGTAGGCTCGGGCCAGGTCTGCTGACCAAATGTAGCAGCCCTGGGCAAGCCTTGTGACTTCGTCTGCCAGGTCCATGATGCCCGGGAGGGTGAGGTGGTAGGCCTTCCCTGTAAGTGGCCCTTCCCGATGCCCGCGTTGACGCTGGCTCCCCTGAGATAGCTCAGGTCCACGATGACCCACCTCTAGTCGGTGTTCTTCTTTGGGCGAGTCATCATGGGGCTGGTCTGGACCCAGTTGGTGAAGGGGCCGAGGAGTGCAGCGTGCTCGACTTCCTTCCGGACGTATTGTTGTATCCAGCGGAGGTGGTCGGGGTCTTCGACATGGTTGGTACTGGCGGGTACGGGGGGTCGTCGGCTGTGTAGTCAGCCGGCCATCCGTACTCCAAGAAGTCGACCAGTTGGCCATCGTGGTACCCTTCGAGGAGTGTGCGCCATGCTTTGATGTTGAGCGCGGATTGTACCGTTATCCATGCTGCTATATGGTTGGGGAGTCCGGTGGCCCGTACTTTGTTGTATATGTCAAGGTACTGCTTGTTGCTCCATGCGTTGGCCACTGCTGTCCGCCTGATGCGTAGGAGGGTTGGCCAGTAGGTGATCGGCGTGTGTGGTGGATCGTATGGGGGTGCCGGCTCATGCCCTGTCCTACTTTTCCCTTCTGCTCCCCGCGAATAACAAAGGTATGAGGAAGAAGGGGCTTCCTACCTCGGTGGGGATTGTTGTCGGTGTTATTCGCCTGCATTATCTCATCGATGACTTCACGGCGTCTTTGGTCATCTTTGGTGAGAGGCGACCGTGTTGGTGTCGGTGGCCAGACATTGACGCTTGGTGGCACGAGTCATCTTCGATGTGGAGAACAAACCCATGGGCTGAGGTGTCTTGAGGTGTCTGAGGAGAGCCGAATAAAGCTGGTGGTGTTGATGTCCGGCTGTTGGAGGCATGGTGATGAAAGCAGGATCTGGCAGGCCATCGACGACCAGGCGTGAGGTCACGAGTCTCGCATGCGAGAGTTAGTTCACGAGAATTCCGGCAGGAGGCATGGTGGTTAGCAGGATCGAACCCAGGTGGCGCCATCGCAGTAACTCCTTGTTCTCGCGCAAATTACCCATGTTGACGAACCAACATGAACCATCATTTTTCTTTCTACCTGTCACCACCAATAAAAATGTGGCTGTTGGGTGCGGGAAGTGGAGGGGGTGGGTGGGGGCAATCGGTCATAGATTTACTGATTAGGGAAGCTAACAATAATAATAATAATTTAAACAAATTAAAGTCTCTGTTGTTGTATGCGGACTAAATCACTAAACCACTAAGCTGAATCTAACCCATACTTTCTCTGTCACCCTCTTCACCACCACCACCCCACACACACACAAACCCACCCCCCACCCCCTCCCCCACCCCCCCACCCTCTCCCCCACCCCCACACACACCTCCCCCCACAAACACAGGGGTTCCTGGGCGGCGTTCCCTCGAGCTCCTTCACCCCTGACATCACGCCAATCATCCTAGCGGCGCACAGGGACAACTACGAGATCATCAAGATCCTGCTCGATCGCGGCGACCGCATCCCGAAGCCGCACGACGTCCGATGCAGCTGTTCAGAGTGTGTGACGAAGGCGAGCGAGGACAGCCTCATGCACTCGCGGTCACGCATCAACGCCTACCGAGCCCTCAGCAGTCCCTCCCTGATCGCTCTCTCCAGCAAAGACCCGATCCTGACGGCGTTCGAGCTCAGCTGGGAGCTGAAGAGGCTGAGCCGACTTGAAAATGAGTTCAAGGAGGAATACGAGACGCTGGCGAAGCAGTGTCAGGACTTTGCGGTGGCGCTACTCGATCAGACGAGGGGCTCAGAAGAGCTGGAGACCATCCTCAACCACGACACGGGTGGGCCTGTTAGTGAGAGCGGCGGCCATATGAACCTGGCGCGCCTCAAGCTCGCCATCAAGTTCAAGCAGAAGAAGGTAGGTGGTGCTTGGTTAGGGGGAAGGGGAGGGAAGGGGGAGGAGGAGGTAAGAGACAAAGAGAAGGGAGGTGGAGGACAGGGGAGATACAGAGTGGGGGGAGAGGAGGGAGAAACAGAGATAGGTGAGGGGGAAGGAGGGAGAAGGAGGGGGAAGAGACAAAGAGAGGGAGGAGGAGGGAAGAGACAGAGAGGGGAGAGGAGGAGAGAGACAGAGAGGAGGGGAGAGACAGAGATGGGAGAGGAGGAGGAGAGAGACAGAGAGGGGACAGGAGGAGGGGAGAGACAGAGAGGGGAGAGAAGGAAGGGAGAGACAGAGATGGGAGAGGAGGGGAGAGACAGAGAGTGGAGTGGAGGGGAGAGACAGAGAGTGGAGTGGAGGAGGGGAGAGGAAGAGGGAGAGACACAGAGGGAGGTGAGGAGGGAGAGACACAGGAAGGGGAGGTGAGGAGAGGAGAGACAGAGGGAGAGGATGAGGGGAGAGAGACAGAGAGGGGAGAGAAGGAGGGGAGAGACCGAGATGGGAAAGGAGAGGGGAGAAGACAGAGAGGGGAGATGTTGAGGGGAGAGTCCGAGAGGGGAGAGGAGGAGGGGGGAGACAGAAAGGGGGAGGAGGAGGGGAGAGAGAGCGGAGAAAAAGGGGAGTGACAGAGAGGGGAGAGGAGGAGGGGAGTGACAGAGAGGGGAGAGGAGGAGGGGAGAGACAGAGAGGGGAGAGCCAGAGAGGGCAGAGTGTCGGGAGAGGACGGGGGAGGACAGTGAGAAGGGAGAGAGGTAAGACAGGGGAGGGGGGGAGGGGAGAAGTGGGGAGAGACAGTGAGAGGAGAAAAGAGAGGGAGCAGAGTGGTAAGAGACAAAGAGGGGTGAAGGGAAAGGGGGAGGGGGGGGAAGAGAGGGGAGACGGAAGGGGAGTGGGAACGGTGAGATGGAGAGGAGTGGGAAGAGGAGTTGTCCATGACTACTGTTAATCAATGCCTGCTACTTAAAGCTGAATAGTCAGAAGAAAGTGTATCATTCTCAAAACCAACACAGAAAGCTTAGCTCGATTTAATCCTACATCTATCCCAACTTAGGTACCGGTTTCCTCATTACACATGTTTTCCTGCTTGGAAGGAATCGCGAAGTCAATCAAATTTAGCAGAGCCTGAAGCTTTTGAATGATGTCTACCATTTTGACATGCATGCACAAATTAACGTAGCATGTTTTCACTTCAAATAAAAAAGTGAATCTCTTAATTTGAAAAGTCATTTTCAAACTAAACTAAATAAAAAAAGAAATTATATTATAATGATGATTCACCAGACATATCTCAAATATGGTTACTAACTTTAACTAAAATTGAAAAAAGGTACAACCTTAATTAGCACCCTAGCCATGCTGTCCCTGCTCACTGCTTATCGTCGCTGATAGTGATACATTACTGTGCTTTATTTTAAATGTTTGAAATATAATTTCTTAGTCAGATATGTTTAAAGCTGCATAGTGCAATGAAATATAAAATTTTCAAAACAAAACCAATTATCTAGATTTGATTTTACATATCTAACTTAGATACTGATGCACTTATTAAGCATTTGTTTCTGTGTAGAAGGCACTACTGAGTCAATTTAACAGAACCTCTTACTGCAGAAGTCTATGGTGTCAGAGTTTTGGCCAGCTTGCCAAAACTAATATTCCATGTTTGCACTCAAAATATCTCAAAAGTTTACCGTTTCAAATAAAATTAACTTTGAACTAATGTAAAGTAGATACTAGTGATCGATCTAATATATTTATCTCAGAAAAAATACAGAAATTCAAAACCATCAGACTATGCAACTTTAACCACTGTATCATATGACTCCCAATAGCCAATGTTTACTTTTTGTGCTGGGGGTTCGTTGAACAAACAAACAGACAATCCCCGCCGACTGCTAACCCACCGCCTCTCCCCGTCTACCCCCCTCCCTCCCCCCACCCCGGTGCAGTTCGTCGCCCACTCCAACTGCCAGCAACTGCTGGCCTCGCTGTGGTACGAGGGTCTGCCGGGGTTCCGGCGCCAACACGCCGCCCTCAAGATCCTGCTGACCGTGACGGTCAGCTTCACCTTCCCCTTCCTCTCCATCCTCTACATTCTGTTCCCCAAGACGAAGATGGGCCAGTTGATGAGGCGCCCCTTCATAAAGTTCATCTCCCACAGCGCCTCCTACCTGGCCTTTCTATGTGAGTATCTGCGCGCATGCGCAATGCCGTGAAAAGCAGGCAGTGTTTGATATGGTTTTAGTGCATTTTATTGGATTTGGTTGTAACTGATTGTGTTTGATTTGGCTGTGTTTGATTGTTTTTGATTTGATTGTATTTGGCTTGATTGAATGTGGAGTGATTGTATTTGGTTTTATAGTATTTTATTTTATTTATTTGGTTTGTTTGGTTTGTTTGGTTCGTTTGGTTTCTTTGGTTCATTTGATTCGTTTGATTTGTTTGATTTGTTTGATTCGTTTTATTCATTTGATTTGTTTGATTTGTTTGATTCGTTCAATTCATTTGATTTGTTTGATTCGTTTGATTGGTTCCATTTGTTTGATTCGTTTGATTTGTTCGATTCGTTTGATTTGTTCGATTCGTTTGGTTAGTTTGATTGGTTGGTTTGATTTGTTGCTTTGATTCATTTGATTTGATTGATTTGATTTGATTGATTTGATTTGATTTGATTCATTTGATTTGATTCATTTGATTTGATTCATTTGATTTGATTGTGTCTCGATTCATTTGATTTGCTTGCATTTGATTTGATTATATTTGACTTTGTTTGGTTTGATTTCATTTCATTAGGTATCAATGATTGTTTTTAGGGGTAGCGGTCGTGCGGACGGGAAGGTTAATAGTAAGCGCTTTGTAATAATGTGAAATGTAGTCATCTTGGCCTATAGGGAAAACAAAAATGGTACTATTGGTAGTTGAACAATATTTATTTTGAATCTTTATATTCAATACTGGTCATGGAACTAAATTGGCTCATTAAAACACCGCGATGGGAAGATTATTAGTCAGGTGAACAATATAGTTAATTTTCATGTAATTTTATTCTTGCGGGATTTTTCAATAAGAAAAAATATCTGGCCAACTGCTGCAATGCACTTACTCTAGCAAGGTGCCGGTCAAGTAGACCTGGTCAGAGGAGTTGTACTCATCGCAGCGCAAAGTTTCCGGAAGGGTCCGAAAATAACAAAAACAGATCTACTTCCGGTTTGATCACAATAACCCCCGCCATCATCATTCCTTATCGTACACGAAACATAAATTGTGACCGGGCGCGGTGGCCGAATAGGTAGAGCATAAGTCTCCCGTGCGGAAGGACTGGTTTAGCTGAATCAGTGGGATATTGGGTCACAGCCTGATTTCCCAGTGGGGCAGCACTATAAAGTCACCATGAGTGCATGCTGTCACAAGTCGGTAACCATCCTGATATGACCTTGGAAGTTGTCAGGACGTAAAACTCCAACAACCAATCATAGTTTGTGAACCATATTCAGTTCGATACTAACACGTGACAGAGGGCATGGTCGTGTGGAGCATATATATATATATATAAGTAGTAAGATTTCGCCGAACAAGGGATGACTAATGGTCAAATGACAAAGCAATCTCTGCATAGTCCAATGAATGCATAAACCTTTTGAAACCATGCATTAAAGCTGCATTGTCTGATGAAAGCATAAACCTTTTGAAACCATGCATTAAAGCTGCATTGTCAGATGAAAGCATAAACCTTTTGAAACCATGCATTAAAGCTGCATAGTCAGATGAAAGCATAAACCTTTTGAAACTATGCATTAAAGCTGCATTGTCTGATGAAAGCATAAACCTTTTGAAGCCATGCATTAAAGCTGCATAGTCCAATTAAAGCATAAACCTTTTGAAACCATGCATTAAAGCTGCATAATCAGATGAAAGCATACACCGTTTGAAACCATGCATTAAAGCTGCATAATCAGATGAAAGCATATACCGTTTGAAACCATGCATTAAAGCTGCATTGTCTGATGAAAGCATAAACCTTTTGAAACCATGCATTAAAGCTGCATTGTCTGATGAAAGCATACACCGTTTGAAACCATGCATTAAAGCTGCATTGTCTGCTGAAAGCATAAACCTTTTGAAGCCATGCATTAAAGCTGCATAGTCTGATGAAAACATAAACCCTTTGAAACCATGCATTAAAGCTGCATAGTCAGATGAAAGTATAAACCTTTTGAAACAAAACAAAAGTAACTACATTTGATCCTACATATCCAGCTTACATACTGGTTCGCTTATGATTTGTTTGTTTGTTGTTTTACATCTTGGCAACATATAAGGTCATACCAGGATGGGTACCGACTTGTGACATTGAACACTCATGGTGATTTGATAGTGCTGTTCCACTGGGATACCAGGCCACCAGCACCATTACCTGATATCCCACTCTACACACTATCCACATTATCCTGACACTGAGCCAACCAGTCCTTGTCCTATCCTATTAATGTCAAGCGCCTAGCTAGGAAGTGACGAGTATCAATTTTTAAGTCATTGGTTTGACTCAACAAGGGTTAAAACCCACGATCCCACAGTCTACCAACACGGGAGACATTTGTTGTCGCAGAGAAGGAAATAATACTAAGTCAATTTAATAGAACCTGTTTCTGCTGAAGCCTATGGCACTCCTCCCTCATTTTGGGGTAAATGTTAAAAGTAATGTTGCATGTTTTCACTTCAAATATCTTCAAGGTTAGCCATTTATAATAAAAGTTACTTCAAGCTGAATAAAGTAATGTAGATTATTATTTTGATCAGCCTAATATGTTTAACTCAAGAAAATATGTCCGAGACTCAAAACCATTGGATTATGGTTGTAGATGGACATGGTCTGAAATGAGCGGAGACCCTCATTTGGGTTTGTTGCTGGGCACAGGGGCCGCGAAGCTGCTGGGGCTTCCCACCCCGTGACACTGGGGGAGGGGGGGCCCTCCGGGGAGGTGAGGGTGGGGGGAGGGCTTCCAAGTGGGGGGCCGGACCTCCGAATTGGGGGGGGGGGGGAGGAGAGCTGCCACGATGGGGGGGGGGGGGGGGGGGGGGCGCACCAGCATGTGCCGCGCTGCCCCCCCCCCTCCCCCAGCTCTCAGCCAATCACAAGACAACCTAACCGACCAATCAAATCACAACACTATCCAGAGACCATCTCTCCCACAAAAGGATGGTGAGTCTCCAACAGTGCTCCGGACTGACCACTACTACTACCTTTTCTTCAACTACAACGATGCCACGACACGGATCATCCACAAAGAAGAGGGGACGTGGCCAGCCAGCCAAGGAACAGCCCCAGACAGCAGGCTCCACTACGCTGCCCGACCACTACTACTACCTTTTCTTCAACTACAACGATGCCACGACACGGATCATCCACGAAGAAGAGGGGACGTGGCCAGCCAGCCAAGGAACAGCCCCAGGCAGTAGGCTCCACTACGCTGCCCATACAGCTGAGGGACCCCAGCCAACCTCGGGGCGCCAAAAGTAGCACCCCCAGGGCCAGCTGCAGCCAAGCGTGCAACACAACATATCGAGCGGGACTGACACATGGTACCCTGAGCCGGGGCAGTGCCCAGCTCCCCACGGCCCTCACAGCCAGACGAACAGAAGCGTCAAAACCAAGCTGAGAGACATCGAGGAACGCATGGCTGTATGCATCAAGGCGTGCATGGATGCCCTCCAGCTGTCGATAGAAAGGCTGGGGACCGCCAATCGGACCGCCAGCCCCGCCAGCAAGACCACCTCCCATGCCAGCGGATGAAAGCAGGCGGTCTATAACACCACCATGGCAGCAACAGGACAACAACTGCAACGAACAGAGGAGGCGGCGCCACGACAGATCGCCGTCCCCACACCCGTCGCCCGCGGCAAGGCGGCGCACACCAACACCACCGCGGCAGCGACGCCGCGACCACAATGGCGAGCACGGGAGGCGTCACCACGACCGCTCACCCTCACCAGAGGCCATGCGCTCTCCACAAAAGAGGGGAGATGAAAAGAGACACCACATGTACCCGCAACTCCCTAAACGGGCCAGCCCAAGAAGGCGCTCGCATACTAGAGGCGACCGCCAAAATCGCCCGGATGAGAACGACGCGCACGACGAACTCAATAACATGGACGATGCCACACGCGACAAAGGCGACTTGAAGGTAGGAGGGAAGTGTTGCAGGATATGTTTATTACCAATCCAATTTCAAAACCATTCATGTATCTTAAACGGCATGGATGCAACTCGGTGGCACAGAAGCTGGCCGCATTCAGCTCGATGACGGAGCACGAGTACCTGCGGGCGTTCATGACAATGCTTGCAGACCGGAAAGTGTACGATGGGTGTGATTTTTCCCCACATGTTCGAGCACATGAAATGCATCATGGATGACTGCTCTCGGAAGCCATGGCCAACAGTGAGGGAATGGTCACAGAACATCTTTGACATGGTGGAGAGAGAGATCACCTGGCAAGACCGCCAGGAGATACAGAATGACCAGGCAAATTTCGTCACAAGCTACAACAGCAACCCAACACACACGAGGGATGACAGAGTCACATCATATACGGTGAACAACAACAAGGCAGGCAGGGGCAGAATTGAGGCAGAGGTGCACAAGCGCCCATGCACTGCCTTCAACTCATCAAGGCGATGCAACCAAAAACAGCACCACCAGGACGGCTCACAGGATGTGGTTCATGCATGCGCATTCTGCTACAAAATAACTCAAGCATACTATGAACATTCCAAGCTACAGTGCCGTAGGAAAAACAAGGCCTATACAACAAAAAACTAGAGGCGGGGGTAGCCCAAAAACACGATGGATCCCATGTGAGGGGATCCGCCCACTGAGAAAACCCCACCCACCCAGACTGGACATGCCCACAGACGACCCAACATGTAATGCCGGCAACCATAGCAATGCCAGACAAAACAGCCATGACACAACAACTTACCATGGCCAAAAAAAAACAAAGGGGTGAAGGAAGGGACTCTGGGCGAAGCAACACCTATACGGCGGCAGCCCACACCCTTATACCCCAGTCACACGGGAGGCAGCGTTCGCCGCCAACCTCCCTACGCCTAAAAGGATGCCAACCACCCAGCGTTCCATTCGATATAATGATTCAAATACATTTTAGGCGCCATGTCAGCGCCATGTCGGCGCCATGTCGGCGCCATGTCGGCGCCAGGTCGGAGCAGACCACACGGTGACTGCAGCATCGCATGTGTTGGTACCAACCCAGGGCGGCGCCAGGGCGGCGCCAGGGCGGTGCCAGGGTGCCAACCATTTTGAATGGCGCCGCCGGAACAGGGCGCAAGGAGGTTGCCCGTGCAGCAGCAGCAACCTCCTTGCGCCCAAAATTTCCGAAATGGGCGCCGGGTGGTTGGCGATTTCGCGGCGCCAGGACTCAATAAGGGCGTAAGGAGGGCGCAAGGAGGAGGTTTTGACGTCGCCAATCGATCGTTAGCGAACGCAGGCCTCGTGTGACTGGGGTATTAGCTGAACGGCTTGCCACGGGGTTCGACACGGATGTCACGCCCAGGCCAGACAGCACAAACAACACCCAGACACAAACACTTGCACAGAAAGCGGCGATGTGCTACAAAAGCTCACGCGCGAAAGCAACACAAGTGGCAGTGAGGCACCCCGCAACCAGATAAACACCAAGTGAGTCATACAGTTAAACACCAACTCGGTGGCCAGTATCAAAGAGTGGGGGAGAGGGGGCCATGCGCATTGGTGCTGCCCCCGACCCCCCACCCACACCAACCAGCGGAGCGACACCAGCGGTGGACTTCGACAACATTCGCCACCACTGTGTGCACGACACAGCCATACTGCAGGATAGCAGCATCAACAACACACCAGAGGGGCTTCAGCCAACACCAAAGAGACAACTGGCCCACACCTGGAAGTGACATGCAGGCTCACATCGCAAAAATATACAGTGCGATGCACCGGACTACCTAATGTGCTCACAGCACGGATACACGTACCATCAGAGCTGAACATACATGAATGGAGGAGCAGACTGTCCGAGTCAGCCGACCACAAACAACTCATCGACTTCATGGACTTTGGGTTCCCGCTCGGATGCATGGGTCCGGTTAATGTCTCTCAGCTTCAGGAGACGAGGGCGCCCTCTCTTTCTGTAACCAGAAGACAGTTGAGAATAGAGGATCTGCTTTGGTAGCCTGTCTGATGACATCCTCATGAGGTGTCCAGTCCACCGGAGATTCTTGTTGATCAGAAGATCTTCCATAGAGGGCAGCCCCATCCGCTTGAGTATTTCCTTATTTGTCACTTTGTCCTTCCAGGTAAGCCTCATGATTGAACACAGATGTCGCATCATGAAGGCATGCAGCTTTTTCACCTGTTGTCTGTACACTGTCCAGGCCTCGGCTCCATATAGTAGGGTGGATAGCACGATTGCACGGTAGATCTTGCCTTTGACCCGAATGGACACTTGGTGGTTGTTCCAGAGTCTCTGGCATAGTCGACCGAAAGATGTGCTAGCCTTGTCCATCCTCCTCTGTATTTCAGCATCAATGCTTGCATCACTTGATATAGTGCTTCCGAGGTAGGTGAATTCCAAAACAGAGTCCAGCTTGTTTCCGTCAACCATGATCTCCTCCTCTCGGGTTCTTGTAGAGTTGGGTTGGTACAGCACCTCCGTCTTCTTGATGTTAATCTTCAGGCCGAACTTCTTTGATGCATCGGAGAAAGCGTCCACTATTTTCTGGATCTCTTCAGCAGAGTGGGCAATTAGTGCGCTGTCATCTGCGAATAGCAGCTCTCTCACCAGTATCCGAGTAGTCTTGGTCTTTGCTCTGAAGTGTGCGACATTGAATAGGTCAGCCATAAGCACATGCCTACAAAATAACATCTGGCCTGTTAAACCAAGCATTCATGTATTCAAACAACTCAAACCTCTCCTCCCTCGCAGACCGGGCATACAAGATACTGACCGATGTGGCGCAAGTGAGACAGGAAGCCGCCCGGGCCCCAGGTACATGGGCCAACCACAGGACGACCATCGCAGCATACCAGCGCCACTGCAACCGGTACAGAGTGGACCCCCTTCGCCCCCCACCTCATTGTAGGCACAATGTTGGCTAGAGGAACTAGCGACCAACAGTGCCCATCCTCAATCGCCAACTCTGCCTCCCAACTGCTTATGAATGGAGGAGGCATCAACACAGCCGCTGGACCACATAACCATACGATTGGCCCTGGACGCCCTCAGAAGGTCCAAGATGCACACCCCAAAGCCGACAGTGGATGTACCAATACCAGTAATAAAGGATGCGTGCGATATCTCCAACAGACGCCAGAAGTACGGGTGGTGGCCACGGCCAACATAATTATGTTCTTCACTAGAGCCCGACAATCGGATGTGGTGCCTCAATTGGCAGCCACCTTCGACCCGACATGCCACACCACGAGGGAAGACGTAGCGATCAAGCATGGACAGCTCCATATACACCGGAAATGGGCAAAAGATATGCAGGGAACCCACCAGTCACACGACAGGTGCCTGGCACCATCGCTTGACCCCGACTTCTGCCCAGTGAATGCATACCGCGGGATGATGCGCGAGGCACCCACCACAATGGAGCGCCAGCCACTGCTCACATTCCCCCAAGATAGTGCAATCATGGCAATCCCCTACATGGCTAGGGAATGGCGACAAGCATAGCTCCACACAGGGGTCTAAAACCCCTATGCACTACATGCTATCAAGAAGGCCGCAGCCACTATTGCTTTTGCCTCAGGCAGCACTGAGCTTGAAGTACAGCGATTTGGTGGATGGGCCTCAAACGCCCACAGGATCTACATCAACACACTCGATTCAAACAAAGTAAACCACGCCCTTATCAAGGCCATAAACAAATAAACACAAAATGAATGATTGGCTTGGCAGATTGATTAGCACAGCCAATCAAAAGAAGAAACAAAAATGATAAAAAAACAATCAGAGAGAAAAAATGACAATCACCACTTGAAACCCGAGCAATTGACATATCACCTTGAACTCATTATTGTGAATTTAACTTGTTAATTAATATGCTATACTGTTTCTTAATCTGCTATCATGTTCTTATGTAAATGTTGATTATCTCATTGCTAATTGTCCATATGTCACATCTCCCATCTTACACTCATATGTTATCATCGGTGTGTGACCTTATGTCGGCCGGGACTTCCCCTCCTCACAATGACTCACATATAATGCCAACGGGGGGCTGCGCCCGAAATAAAGTCATGTCCTTTGTCCCACTTCAGCTTCCAAGTCTTTTGTGCCCGCGAGCAATGTGTGAGGATTGTCTTTTTAAGTGAGACCGGGGGTGGTGACCAAATTGGCAGAGCACGAGCCTCGTGTGCGGGAGATCAGGGGTTCGGTTCACGGTCGAGTTATACCAATGACTTATAAAATTGATAATTGTCATTGAATAGCCATGCGCTCGGCATTAATAGGATAGGGCAAGGACTGGTTAGTTCAGTATCAGGATAATGTGACTGAGTGGGATGTCGGGTCATCATGATGGTGGCTTAATTTCCCAGTGGTGTAGCACTATAAAGTCGGCATGAGTACGCACTGTCACAAGTTGGCACCGATCATGATATGGACTTAGGTATTGCCAGGACGTAAAAGTTGGTTGGTTGCTGAAGTTTTTTTTATATTTTGTGGGAATAAAGGCGAAATAGCGGAAGAAGCATTAAGATGCAGGCTGCGCCATTTTAAGATATTTGAGTTGTTTTACGTTGCACGCACAATGCTGCTAATCCACTAAGACCATCCGTTGTCTGATTGTCGTCACAAATAGCATGTTGATTGCAAAGTGGGGTGCGTTTACTGAGTTCTTAAGGCCCTGTCACACTACGACGTATGGCGCCCGCTTGTGCGTAATGTGTTGAAATAAATTTCAAATGAAAATAGGTCAGCATACGCCGAACTTTTCGCACTGCGAGGGATAAAAATGGGCATACACACAACGTACACACAATGTACACACACCGTACATAACATATGCAGAACGTATCTCTGACCTATTGAGAGCGTTCATGTGCCTCACAAAACGTTTGCAAGACGTTTGCATATGCTGACGGTACACTGATGGTACGCTGACCAACATTACATACATTACTCCATCGCTAGAAGTATGGAGCATACGTTAAGTATGCTGGAGATATGGCCAGCATACGTTCAAAGTACGTTTGGAGTATGTTATGCATCCTTTGGCTGCATGTTCCCAACAGGCTGAACATATGGCTAACATGTTCCAACCTATCCCAACCTACCCATAACGTGTACATAACGTACGGCAACATACGCCAAGCATACACCGAGTGTATGAGAAACATATGAGCCATACAACGACATACATTGACAATTTTGAACATACACAACAAAGTTTTAGCGGCTCGACTTACGCCGACCTATGATGACCTGTCATGCCGTATCCCGAGCGTACTCGACATATGCCCAACATATACGTAACGTATGATGCCGCATACGTCGGCATACGCTAAGGTCATATATCGTAGTGTGACAGCCCCTTTAATTAGCAGACGAGATGAACGGAAACTGGCCTGATGGTAGAGCCGACCACACCCATTGTTTCCATGTCGTCATCAGTGGGTGGGGCAAGCTGGACATATCAACTATCATGTAGCTCAGGCGGTAGAGTGTCCACCTGTGAAGGTGTCGGTCATCCTATCGATCCTGCTCAGTGGACACATTTGCAGTTTGGGCTATTTTCCGTTCTAACTAGTGGTCTACAAGTAGTACAACTGGTTCATCAAAGGCTGTTGTATGTGCTGTCCTGTCTGTGGGAAACTGCATATAAAAGACCCCTAGCTGCTTATCGTGGGGGGATGTTTAACCTCCCACACCACATAGACATGGTATGAGAGCAACTGGCCTTTTATGACGCTGTAAGTTATACTCAGCGGTGAAAATCCAAATTGGCAGAGGTGATGGCATCCATTAGTTTCTAAATATAATGGGCAGTTTCATTTAATTTTAATAATCCTACATTTAGTTCGGTTTAAAAAATACATATTATGTCGTTGTTACATGATCTTTTTATTCTTCTAATCAAGATGAAACTTCTGTCTTTTTTGTCTTTCCAGTTTTACTTTTTCTGGCATCCCAGAAAATTGAATCAATAATCGACCTGGGCTTTCAACTAGAACAGAATCGTGAAATCAGGGGAACAACTCCGACGATCATTGAGTGGGCTATTTTGTTATATGTGATCGGTACGTATTCACCACAACTACCATCAGGGCTTTTGGCCAGCCTGGCTCTTTTGCCCTCTCTTTTTGGGGGGACACTTCTTGAAATATGTCCGCTTTCATCGCAATTTAATTATATATGGCTAAACTAAGTTCTTCAGCCTTAATGGAGAAGTTATGCCAGATTGTAATTCTGGGATGCTGGTCAAGTTTGTGTGTGAGTGTGGGGGGGGTGGGGGGGTACCCTGACTGTGGGCATTAGAAGACTCAAAAGTCTTTTAAAAATGTTTCCAAATGAAAAAATCAACTCCAAAAATATTGGTAAAGACACTAAGTTTGTTGGTGTATGATAAATGGTCGAGAAGTTATGCACATTTGTAATTCTGAGTTGTGAAGCAACAGGTTTGGGGTAGGGGTACCCCCCATATATGTGGGATGAGATATCATCCAACACCATTTTAAATACTTCCATATGAAAGATTCCCTTTGAAAACATAGGAAATGGTGATATTTTTGTTCATTTATCTGGAAATTGACTGAGTTCTGCCTATCTAAAGAGTTGGCAGTTTAATGGAAAATGAGTTAAAATTGACAATTTTCATCCACGAAATTCACCAGGTTTCACTCCAAAGATTTTACAAGTATTTTAGTATGCTATAGGGTAGACTTATCTTAGACAGATACAAGTGGTTTCATTTCTGGTGACATTAGTGGTGGGTCTTATTGTATATTGACTGGACTATAAGCTCGGATTCCATTAATGCATGATGTTGCATGCGATGTGCGTCATGCGTTGTGCGCCATGCGTTGTGCGTTAAGCGACCATAGTCCATATACAGTAAAACCTCTCTAAATCGACCGACCTTGGGACCCACTTTAAGTGGTCCATTTAGGGAGGTGGTCGGATTATGGAGTTAGAATATGGTTACAGGGGTAATGTTTGGACCCAAATAAAGCGATCGATATAGGGGAGTGATCCCTCTGTGGAGGTGGTCGGTTAAGGAGGTTTTACTGTAGTTGTAGCAATACGTCTTTCTGTCGTGGTAAAGTGAAAGAACAATTGTCACAGGTCGGTAGCCGTCCTGGTATGACCTCAGATGTAGCTAAGACGCAAACCCCAATTGATTTATTTTTCGTTGGTCATTTCATTCTTGCTATCTTGCTTTGTTTGAAAGCTATTATTATATGAGCCTGTCTCAAAAGGTGCTAGCTCTTCATTTTTTTGTCCATAGTAACGATTGACACAAAACAGCACAGAAACTGTTACACTGAAAACACAAGGATATTTGCTTCAAATCAATATGTATTCTATTGGGATTATGAAACACCATGTAAAAAACAAACCAGTTTATCCTGAGCAAATGCATAAGTAGATAGTGTGTTGATCGTTACTATGGACAAAGTTTTGTCCCATATTGTTTAGCACCTTTTGAGACAGTCTCATATATCACAGGATCGTTTTTCCGGTAAAAGTGTGGGACCATTAAATGGAGAATAGATAATTCACAATCGAAGTTTAATTGTAAATTTATTGGGAATGTTATCTGCGGTTGTTCGGGGGGGGGGGGGGGGGGTGTGCTCGTTTCTTGCCGATATCTAAATGAAAGGTATATGATATGTTAAAGCATTGTAAATATTCTTGTTTGCAGGACTGGTGTGGACTGAGGTGAAACAACTATGGGACGAGGGGATCAAACCATATATACAAGACATGTGGAATATTCTAGACTTCATCACTAATTCATTGTATATAGCAACATATACTCTTAAGCTGGTTGCATATTTACAGGTAAGATGTTGTTGAGTTAACAACTTATTAACAGAATATGTGGGGCGGGGGGGCGGGGGGGGGGGTGTCTGTAGTTACGAAGGTCGACTGAGACGATTAATGATTGTTAAATGTTTATTGGAGTTTCTTACCCTCTGTAGCATCCTCTGAGGATGGAGGATGAGGGAACGATGGACAGATGTTACTTCAAATGTACATCATTCTGAGCCAAACTGTGGACTGATGTAAGAGTAAATTAAACCTCTCTAAAGCGACCGACCATGTGACCAACTTTAGATGATCCATTTAGGGAGGTGGTCGGTTTAGGGAGTTGTTTTTTGTTTCTGTCATTTTCTGAGATAAGCATATTAGGTTGATCATTATAAGCTACCGTACTTTGATTTGAGATCACTTTTATTTTAAATATCTAACTTTTGAGATATTTAAAGTGCCAACACGTGAGGCATAATAGGTAGCTAAATTAATTTTGGCAAGGACACCAGAGCAAGGACACCATAGGCTTCTGCAGTAACATATTCTCTTAAATTGCATCAGTATTCCCTTCTACATAGCGACAAATGTTTAATAAGTGCACTGGTATCTACGTTAGATATGTAGAATCAAATCTAGATAATTGTTGTGTTTTTTTGAAAATGTGATGTTTCCATCGGCCTATGCAGCTTTAAATTTCTTTTTTTTCCTCCGGCCACTCTCTACTACTACTACTACTACTACTCCCTACCCCCAACTCCTACCAAACAGGTTCAAGCGGAAATCAAAAGGAATGACCCATACGCGCATGCGCCGCGCTCCGAGTGGGACGCGCTCGACCCGAACCTGGTGGCAGAGGGTCTGTTCGCCAGCGCCAACATTTTCAGCTCTCTGAAGCTGGTCTACATGTTCACGGTGAACCCTCACATGGGACCGCTGCAGATCTCACTGGGGCGCATGGTCTACGACATCCTCAAGATCGCCGTGCTCGTCGTGCTCGTCATCATCTCGTTCGCGTGCGGACTGAACCAGCTGTATTGGTGGTACGCGGCGGCCCGAGCCAAGGAGTGCGAGGAGTGCCTCAGCCAGTACATGGAGAGTCAGCGCGGGTGTGACGCGCCCTGCGACAAGACCCTCTCCAAGTGAGTGCACAGGCGTCGTCATGGGGTGTCGTCTGGGGAGGGGTCCTTTTAGTCCCGGTGTGTGTGTATTATATATATTATGTATGTTATATATATATATATATATATATATAGTGTATTATATATAATATATATTTTATATGTTGTATGTATATTACATTATATATTATATATTACCTTATATATGGTATATATATTATATATATTATAAATATATTATATATATTACATATATTATATATATTACATATATTATATTATGTATTATATATATATATTATACATATTGTATATATTATATGTATTATATATTATATATATACATTATATATATTAAATACATATTTATATATAGTATATATATTAAATAATATATTAGATAATTAGATTATATTTTTTATATATTATTCCTATGTATAGTATATATACTATATTATACATAATATATATAGTATATATAATATATACACTACATATACTATATATATATTAGTATATATACTATAACATAGTATATATACTATATTTATGTATATACTATATATGGTATATATATCTATATATATACTATATAGTATATATACTATATAAGTATATATAGTATATATTAGTACATATAGTATATATAGTATATATAGTTATATAGTAATGTAGCGTATATACTATATATACTATATATTATGTATAATATTGTATATACTATATTATGTATTATATATTATATATATTATATATATATTATATATATATTATATATATTGTATACTATATGTACTATTATATTATGTATATTACATATATAGTATATGTATTTTGAATATTATGTGTATTGTATATTAATTTATATACTGCATATTATATATATTACATATAATAAGTATTATATATATAGTGATGCACATGCATGCACATATATATATTTATAATAATATGCATGCATATGTAGAGTTGTGTATAGATATGTGTTACGTAGGTATGTATATGTATGTATATACACATGTAGATATATTATATTAATAGCCAACTTAAAGCCCGCTATCAACTTGCAGTAATCCAGTTCTGATATGACCCTAGATGTTGCCAGGACGTAAAACTCCAACAACCAACCTGTAGTAATTAACCTACCACGCAGCTTACCTCCCATTATATTACCTCAGTCTAGTGCACATAAAACAAACCATTATCGTCAATATGGTACAGTGAAACCATTGGAACCATATTCTAACTCCCTAAACCGACCATCTCCCTAAATGGACTGCTTAAAGTCAGTCCCAAGGTCAGTCGATTTAGAGAGGTTTTATTGTATATATATGAGCATATATATGCGTGAATGGTCACAAACCTACACATATATAAAGGCATGCAGATATATATACAATATATTTGTGTATGCGTTTACAATTATGCATATATAAATTTACCACATGTACATATAATATATATACATATATTTGCATATGTCTCTTTATATGCGAATATGCATAGGCATACATATTGAAATTTACCATTTATACAGATATATATTTCCATATGTATTTACAAATATGCATATATCAATGCATGCATATGGAAGTGTACCATGTGTTCATATATTTACATATATTTACATATGCATTTACATATATGCTTATATCAATACATACATATTGACATTTACCATATGTATATATATACATATATTTAGATATGCATTTGCAGATATGATTATATCAATACATACATATGGAAATTTACCATATGTACATATATATAGATATATTTACATATGTATTTACAGATATGCTTATATCAGTACATACATATGGAAATTGACCATATGTACATATACATAGATATATTTACATATGTATTTACAGATATGCTTATATCAATACATGCATATGGAATTTACCATATGTACATATATATACATATATTTACATATGTATTTACAGATATGCATATATAAATACATACATCTGGACATTTACTACATGTACACATATATACATACATGTACATATATTTATATATTTATTTACATATATGCATATGTTAAAGGATGGTGTAAATCAGCATCGATGTCAATGTGAAGAATGGTGCTTTCAGAATATAATCCGTTGAAAATGATTCACTCTGTTTAAATAATATCTCTAAGCAACTTACTCTAACTTGTCCAGTTTAAAGTATAAGCAATTATGAAATCGATCAAGCAAAATCTACTGACACTTGGTCAAAGAGGTCATTTTTCATATTTACGTCGATGCAATGCGTGGTAGAAACTGTTAACCAGATGTGTAGATTTCAATTCAAATTCCCTCTTTAATATCAATGCACAAACCCAGATCTAGCATGCTGAAACTAAGCTCTTCATTTTCTTACTCTAAGTTGAGTGTTGAACTTTTTTCCTGAATTCTGCCTGTTTTTATAATCGCAGTGGTTAAGGTTAGAGAGATTCCTTCTCTTTGTGTTTTTTTTATTTGTTTGTTCTGTCGATAACAAATATCGTTCTGCATTAAACAACAATAACTTCTTTTATCAGTTCTGAGGCAACTAATAGATTCAGTTTTCCATATTTGAGCTAGCAATTGTTTTCTTTATGTCCTGGTTATATTTGCACCGTGAATCCTGAAACCTCTAACAACATTTACGATTATTTTGATGAAATCATATTGCATCTCTATTTACCCTAAATTACCTATATATATGTAATATTTCAACAGCATATTATTTTTTGTTGACTAACTGACTGTACCAATCTGGTCTTTTTACTCACATCTGGATATTTAGTTTTTTTTGGGGTTCTTTTCTTAATGATTTCTTTATGGGTGTAGATAGATAGATTCTGTTGTAAAGCTAGTACAACTATATCATAAGCATGTCCTTCCGTTGGAAACCCTGTTTTAGTTTCCCTAATACAATATGCACCGCATAGCCACACACACACACACACACAAAGTCTCATAAACCTGCCACATCCACATGTTCATCATTCTTACCGTTCAGCTGTGGGCATTCGAATATCATGGAAATGGCTTCCTCGTGTTGGCTGTACTTTCCATGGTATCTAGCAATGCCCTTCTGCGTGTTGGTTGATTGTGTAATGTCGCCTGTATTATTTGCCTTGCCCATAACGCACAGCCCTGAGTTGGTCTGCGGCTGTGACAAAACTTTGATGGGGTAAGTGCTTCGATACATCAGACCGCCTCTCGCTGATGCATCAACTTCACTCTGAGAATCTCACCATCGAGCTTTTATCAAACAAGGGGGGGTGAACAACGGAAGACCCAGTTCACTTAGTCTTATATTTATAGTAGCAATGGTGCCGTGCGCAATAATATCGCAATGGAAGATATGGCAGTGAATTGGTGTTCTGAATGTGGCAAAGCATGCAGCATATATATATATATTTTACCTCGGTAAACAGCCTCAGGCTAGCCTCAGGCTAGGGAGAGGTAAGCACGTCCGGTACCAGCAATTAGCATATACAACTCACGACTGGATAACGTGTCGTTGGGTTGCTCCGGCAAAATTAGTCTACATACAAGCAAATACGCAGTAAGTATAATAAAAACTGTGGTTAGCTTAATTATGATGCATTAGAGCATCAATATGGAAAGTTTAGACTTTCGTTGGTCCAATTTGGACGAGTTATTTGGTTATAAACAACCAAGGATAGAACACTCGAGTGGGTTTCTCGAACTGTTTGTTTCAGTTCCCGATGGCCACGAAGCGGAGTAAGCGCGGTGCAGCAGCAGCCGAGGGGCGTGTTCCGAGTGGCGGGGAAGAGGAGTACGACTCCTCACCCGTGTTGTCGGCAGGGCCTTCGACACAGCCCGGGGCGCAGATTCTCTCCGAGGAGGACATAGTGCCTGACAGTGCCGCGCCTCAGAATTGGGAGATGCGGTTTGCGGCGATGGAGAGTCACATAATGGCTCTCAAACCACCGGTGTCTCGTAAACGGCGAATGCCGAGTGTGCAAGAAGAGTCTTCTCTGGAGGATTTCTCCGACACAGACTCAGCGATGGAGCTTAGGGCTCCTCCTCCTTCTCTTAAACGGAGAAAGAAGAAGAAACAGATTGTTTCTTCGGGTGATGAGTTCACCAAGGAGAGGGGGAAGACTGGGCTTCGCAAAAAGCGCAAGGCCAAGTCCAAGAAGAAGAAGAAGAAGAAGAGGAAAGTTTCTTCTTCTGACTCGTCCACGGATTTCACGTCCACGGAATCGGACTCAGACACACAATATGAAGGTGTCTATGCTGCCATTAGGGGCAAAGTGGCTAAGAAAGTCGAGAAGCCAAGGGCTAAGCGGGTGAAAACCACCACGCTTATGCGTGAGAACATTAATGGCCATTTCCGCACGTTTAAGCCGGCGGAGATTATTTCTAAGTTATCAGATGAGTTAACAGGCATTAAAGGTGTTCCCAACTCCATCATTAAGGAGATGGATCGAGATGTCAATATGACGGAGGACCGTAAGAGATTTGAGAGTGTGTTGCACATAGTGCATAAGGCGGTGCTTGGTACCCTAACAGCTATTGCTCCTGTAGCAAACAGAATGCAATGAGAAAACAAGTTCTCGTCTTTGGCTAAGATGATGGACAAAGGTATTGCATTGTTGGCGGCGCAGGTAATTACCTGTCGTATCGAAGATATGAAAATGTTTTCAAGTCAGTTTGCACAGATGCTGGCAAAGAAGTGGCTCGCTCAAAGAAGGTTACTGATAATGATGGGAAGGAGTTTACGCTCTTTCTTGCTCCAGAGCCGATTAAAGGGAAACCTTTAGATAACACCAAAATGTTTGGCGGTCAACTACAATACCTCTATAAAGAGGTAGAAACTGCAGCCAAGAGTGGCAAAAACATGGATGGTAAGAGGAAACAGGAAACTCCTCGTTTCAAAAGGTCAGGAGGGGATTTTCGTCCACGGCGGTTCACCAGGGGAACCAGATCGGGTTCAAACTTCGGTCAAGGTTTTCGGGGCCGGGGCGCTCGCTCAGGCTGGACCGACAACACCGCACGGCCACTAGGCCGAGGTGTCAACTCGCCGAGACCCTTCCCCAGGGGCGGGTCCAAGTAGAGGTTGAAACAAAACGTTACAAGTCCTTCCAGCCTCTAAAACCACACAAACTGTAAGCAACTTTGTGGCTGGTAATATTAATAATCATATTTCTGAGTGGCACAAAATTACTAGTGACCAAGAAATTTTACAAATAGTTAGGGGTGTTCACATTCCCTTTACACAAATTCCGGTACAAGCCAGGATACCTTTTCCTTATAACATTGAACCGGTTGAACGAGAGGCACTAACTAAACAGGTACAAAAATTCTTTGAGAAAGGAATTATACAAAAAGTGACATACTGTTCAGGAGAGTTTATTTCAAACATCTTCTCGAGACCAAAGCCTAATGGTGAGGTTCGAATAATCCTGGATTTAACAATCCTTAATAAAATGGTTGAATATCGACATTTAAAAATGTTCTCGCTAGATACAGCACGAGATCTGATTACGCCAGATGCGTGGATGGCTAGTGTTGATTTACAAGATGCATATTATACGCTTCCCATAAGAGAAAAAGACCGGAAATTTCTTCGGTTTCTTTGGGATAACCAACTCTATGAGTTTACTTGCATGCCGAATGGTTTATCATGTGCCCCTCGTTTATTCACTAAACTGCTTAAACCTGTTTTTTCAGTAATGGCGCGGAAGGGTCATATAATGTTTCCATACATAGATGATTCCTTTATTATTGCATCAACACAAATTGA
>JASIRB010002579.1:0-64066 GCA_030323885.1 Branchipolynoe longqiensis | reverse complement strand
TCATTCAGACATATTTCTTTGGAGGAAACCTGCTGCTGCCACATAGACTACTCTTTCCGATAAGCAGCAAGGAGTCTTTTATATGCACTTTCCCACAGGCAGGACAGTACTTTGATGAACCAGTTGTGGACCACTGGTTGGAATGGAAAATAGCCCAAAATGCAAATGGGTACACTGAGCAGGATCGAGCATGATCGATCGGATGATCCATACCTTCACTGGTGGACACGCTACCGCCTGAGCTACGTCCCGCTCCCCTACTGTACTCTTGTGTACTTCATTAAATGATCAGTCAATTACCATCCCGATACACCTCCTTATGTGTACAAAAGCATGTATAAAGCTACGATTATGCATGGCCAGAAGATAAGTACATTGACACTGATACAAGATTATTCCTAACAATAAAATATTTCCCCCAATTAAATAAAATAAGTAAAACCGAATAATACATATTTATCTCAACAACATTTTAAAAGTAAAAACCAGGGGTTAGACTTGACGCGACCAAAATGTTTTGTTTCTTTGTTTGTTACTGATTTACGTCCTAGCAACATCTAAGGTCATATCACGACAGGTACCGACTTGTGACAGTGCGCACTCATGGTGACTTTATAATGCTGCCCCACTGGGAAACCAGGCCATCATGACCTGATATCCCACTCAGTCACATTATCCTGACACTGAGCCAACTACTCCTTGCCCTATTTTAATAATGCCAAGCGCCGGGCTAGGAAGTGACAAGTATGAATTTTTAGGTCATTGCTTTGACTCGACCAGGATTTGAACCCACAAACTCATGGGTTCGGAGCGATTTATTAAGTGCTTTTAACACCATTCCCTAAGGAAGCTGAAACATTTCCATTACTGAAACCACATTAAGCCTGTTTGGGCGATAATACAATGAATACCATAAATACCATCACGCCATAGATAAATAAATAAATAAAGGCACTTTACTTTCTTGCGTGGCTGGATAGGTTGATGATTGATTGATTGGTGGTTGCTTTACGCCGTGTCGGAAGCATAGGCCATATTCACGGCGAAAAATGTTTGGTTTTTGTTCAAACCAGCGCTTTTACATGTAAAAGCAGACAATCAATTATGTGCCAATAGACAGTCATTAAATTAGAAAGCTCACAATCATATATTTGTGGTCAAGGGAAACAAATTCCCATAGAAAAAGACAAATTTTATTAATAATTGATAGAATTTATTTAGTAAACTATATGAGGTGGTACAGTCCAGCTGCCCTCAAAAAGGCTAAAATGTTTTCTTGTTTTACAGTAGTAAAAAGGTCACGCATACTGTCTGCAGTGTAGAATTGTTGGCGCAGGGCCAAAAAATCAACGCAACTTAGTAATATGGATAGGCAGGTATGCATTAAGAATGGGAAAAGGTTCATCGATAAAAATGATAGCATTACACAGTTATTGCCTGATATGGGATTTAATGCCAGAGGGGTGTTTGGATGAGTATTGTTTTAATATATATTAAGTGATATCGCTCTCGATATATTACTGAGGCATCTGCGACTCAAATGCCATATTAGGCATTAAAGTGTCTCTTCAATGTTGTTCGCTTTGAATTATAAGCCATTTTGGTCAATATACATTGTTGTGGTTTTGTTTGGTGTGTGGTTGTTTTTTGGTTGTGTGGGGTTTTTGGGGTTTTTTTGTGGTTGGGGTTTTGGTGGTTGGGTGTTGGGGTGGGGGGGGTGGTGTTGGGTGTGGTGTTTGACATTTGATAGATTTCAGTTGGGTGGTTGTTGGAGTTTTACATCCTGGCAACATCTAAGGTCATATCAGGACGGGTACCGACTTGTGACAGTGTACACTCGTGGCTACTTTATAGTGCAAGCTCCACTGGGAGACTAGGCCAGCAGCATCATAACCATATTATACTGATACTGTGCAAACCAGACTTTGTCCTATCCTAGAAATGCAGAGTGCCAGGGTAGGTAGCAACAAATATCAATGTTATAGGTGATTGGTTTGACTGTGCTGGGATTCGAACGCCTGACCTTCCGCAAAGGAATCCTGCGCTCTACCGATTAGGCCACCGCATCCGGTAGGGGGTTTAATGCCAGAGGGGTCTTAGGATGAGCATTGGTTTTTAGATTAAGTGATTTAAGTGAAATTTTTGAGCGAGTGGTACAGGCAAGAGTCTGAATCATGACAGCTGAATAGGCCAGGTGGCAGCACCAGGCAAGACAGAGCACCTGTCCATCTGCATTAATTGTTGAGTGTCAATAGTTGTGAAGTGTAATTTAAGATGCCAAACAGAGACACAGCTCAAGGATAATCAGTTTACAGATAATTATACTTGTATAATACTTATACAACACATATATTCCTGAGGCATCTGCGACTCAAATGCCATATTAGGAATTAAAGTGTTTCTTCAATGTCTTTTACTTTCAATTATATTACCGGACGCTGAATCCTGGTTGAGTCGAACCAATGACTTACAAAATTGATACTTGTTGCTACCTAGCCTAGCGCTCGGCATTAATAAGATATGGCAAGGACTGGTTCACTCAGTGTCAGGATAATGTGACTGAGTGGGATATCAGGGCATGGTGCTGGTAGCCTGGTCTCCCAGTAGGGCAGCACTATAAAGTCACCATGAGTGTGCACTGTCACAAGTCAGTATGCATCCTGATATGACCCTAGATGTTGCTAGGACGTAAAACAACAACAAACAATAGGTGAGACAGAATGACTGAGTGAGTTAAGCGCCCGCTTTGTGAGGGGCAGCTCATGGGAATAGAACCCGGCCGAGTCAAACTGATGACATAAAGATTGATACTTGTCACTACCTACCCGGGCCGTCCTGATATGACCTTAGATGTTCATAGGACGAAAAACAACAACAAACAAACAATCCTACCCGGGCGCTCAACATTGCAGTAGAGCTTGGGGCAGTGGAATGAACAAGATCAATTATTAATGATAGATGTCCCAACTTGATCAACAAATGCAACAATAAAATATCAGGCCAAGTCTACCTCTTCGCATTGAGCACTATGTCAAATAAATAAATTATTTCTCAGGAGTAGAGTACTGATATATTCGCTTGATATATAAAGGCATATGCTGGTTTATGCATGGGAAAATAATTATTAATACTCACATAATGATACATATATACATATATATAGAAAGTATAATCTATTATGCGTATATAAAAGGAGTGGAGCTCTTGTCATGATTATCGATATTATTATTACGATTATTCTCTACTGATTATTGTCCAATCGCTGACTTGCCCGTATTTGCCCCGGTCCTTGCCGACGCCAGCGCCCCCACCGGGCGTTTCCGGCCATTGCGCGTCCCGGGCAGTCAGTCTGTGTCCTGCTTTCAAACATGCATATGCATACAGATACATTTACCTATGAAAAGTAATACAATTGTTTTAAGAAAATCTGTGTATGTATATACATATATATATATATATATAAATGTTCCTCGTTTAGGGAGATAGGAGAAAGAGAACATAATGGAGGTGTGGGCGGGAACCGATGTTTATTTCGGCCCTTAGCCAGACTATAAATGCCCTACCGTTACATAATAAGTCTAAATTTCACCAACGAATGCTTAGATCGGCACATTCGAAACAGCCGGAAATGCCCGGCTTGGCTTGGAGCTGTCCAAAATGCGGTGCAAGGTTCGGTAACGGAACATCACGATGGATCCGAAATAGCATAGCTGAAGCAGGCTCGATATATATGCCCGCACATTACCAATTTATATTCATATAATATATAGCATATATATATATAGATAAATGTATATATATATATATATATATATATATACATATACAGTAAACCTCCCTAACCGATCACCTCCACAGATCGACCACTCCCTTATATCGCTAGCTTTATTTGGGTCCCAACAATGTCATTGTAACCATGTTCTAACTCCGAAAACCGACCACCGACCTAAATGGACCACTTAAATTCGGTCCCAAGGTTGGTCAATTTAGAGAGGTTTTACTGTGTGTGCAGATATATATATATGTAATGTATAAGCATTATGCGAGTATAAACGCACGTAAGGGAGTATATGTTTATTTCCTATCCTAAATATTGATGGGGTGGCTTATTTGATGTATGCCCCCCCTCTAACCACATGACCAGTAGCTTTACTTCCGGCATGCCTCTCTCCCAGACGCTACACTGTCACTGACGCCCGAGATGCTCTCACCTATTGTTTGTCGTTGTTTTGCATCCTAGCAACATCTAAGGTCATATCAGGACGCATACTGACTTGTGACAGTGCACACTCATGGTGACTTTATAGTGCTGCCCCACTGGGAGACCAGGCCATCAGCACCATGACCTGATATCCCACTCAGTCACATTATCCTGACACTGAGCCAACCTCGACCAGGATTCAGCATCCGGTAATATAATTGCCCTGGAGAGCAGGGGAACGGGCATCATATTCCCTATGCCAGAGAATATATTATCTCAACCACTACCTTTGTCTTGTCTTCCTCATTGTACTGTAGTAAGCATTTATATATATATATATATATATACATATATATATATATTCTCACATGAGTGCCTGCTGAATAATAAATTCGTTTGACATATGATCTGCATGACTGTTGCTGTCATTCAACACAAAAACAAAACAGGAAAAAAAACACACACAAAAATTAAAAAGATCCAGCCAACTTAGGCATTGCCTGAGGCCCGATGGGTGGGTGTGAGTGAGGGAATGGGGAGATTGTAGGGTGGGGGAGGGAGGGGTGGGGGTGGGGTGGTGGTAGAGTTGGGGTTGGGTGGGAGGCGTGAGTGGGAGAGGGGGTGGGGGTAGGGTGTTAGTAGGGTTGGAGTGGATTCGGGTAGGAGTGGGGGTGAGTGGGAGGGTGCTGAGGGGGGAGGGGGGAGGTGGAGGTGGAGGTGGAGGTGGGAGGGGGGTGTGAAGGGATATGTGACAGGAGTCACATTGTGAAAAAGAAAAGAAAATGGTTTCACAGAAAAAGGAAAAAAAAAAGCTGCTTCGGATAAAACGCGTAAAGAATTCATTCGCCGAACTAGAACCTGCTCCACCCTGGTCACCCCCAGCAAACTCTCCTCCGCCAGCCCTGAGGGCTGCAGCACCGACAACTGCATAATCCATGTGCGCATGCGCAAAGGAAAGTAGTGCCTGACCGGAAGTTCAAGTAAACACTTGCGGTGATGCCTAATTGGGTGTGGGGGTTGCGTCCCTGTGGGATGGGAGCGAAGAGGGGAGTAGGGTGGGATGGAACTGGGGGCGGAATATAGGGGGAGGGGGGAGACGGGGATGGAGTAGGGGGTGGGGAGGCGGTGAACTATAGGTGGGGGAGGGGAGGGGAGTAGGGTGGGGTCGGGTGGGGGGGAGGGAGGGGATGAAATATAGGGGAGGAGGAGGGGGTGCGGGGGAGGGGGGTGAAATATAGGGGGAAGAGAGGGAGATGGGAGGGGGAGATGGAGGGATGGGGAAGGGGAAGGGGGGGGCGGATGGAATATAATGGAGAGGAGAAGGGAAGGTGGGATATAGTGAATGAGGATGGGAGGGAAGGAGGGAGGGGGGGATGGGAGGGGAAGGGAGGGGAAGGGGAGGGATGGGAGGGGATGAGATGGGGGAGGGGAAGGGAGGGAAGGGAGGGGAGGGGATGGGACGGGAAGAAAGGGAGGGGGATGGGGGGAGGGGAATGAGGGAAGGGAATGGAGGGAAATGGAGGGAGAGGAGGGGAAGGGAGGGGAGTGGAAGGGAGTGAGGGAAGGGGAGGAGAGGAGGGAAGAGGGCAGGAGAGGAGAGAAGTAGAGGGGAGGGGGAGGGAGGGGAGGGGATGGGGGGGAGGGGAGGGGGAGGGGAGGGGAGGAGAGGGGAGGGGGGGGGGGGAGGGGGAGGAGAGGGGAGGCGATGGGAGTGAAGGGGAGGAGGAGCAGTCGTGGGTACAGAGAGAATGAATGTAGTGAGTGAGTTTGAGAGTCGTCAAACCCTGGCTGGCCCTGCGGACATCCTGGTACATTGTATTAAGGATTTCCGATAAGGGAATATGGACTTGTTATAAGAATTCACCACAGAGGAACCAGCAGAACAAGATAGAGCTAGATAACTGCATTATTAAAGCTGCATAGTCTGATGAGGCATCGAATTGTCAAACGCAGAACATTTATCTAGATTTGATTGTGGATATCTAATTTAGATACTGATGCTCTTATTAAACACTTGTTGCCACATAGAATGGAATGCTGAGTTAATTTAAAGCTGCATAGTCCGATGAAATATAAAATTTTCAAAACCTAGATTAGATTCTACATATCTAACTTAGATACTGATGCACTTATTAAGCATTTGTTTCTGCGTAGAAGGCAATACTGAGTGAATTTAACAGAACCTGTTACTGCAGAAGTCTATGGTGTCAGAGGTTTGGCAAGAATTGCCAAAACTAATTTTCCATGTTTGCACTCAAAATATCTAAAAAATCTACCATTTAAAATAAAAGTAATTTTGAACTAATGTAAAGTAGATACTAGTGATCGATTTAATATATTTATCTCAGAAAAAATACAGAAATTCAGAAATTCAAAACCATCGGACTATGAAGCTTTAACAGAACCTGTTACTGCAGAAGCCTATGGTGTCAGAGTTTTGGCGTGCTTGCCAAAACGAATTGTACATGTCTACACTTCAAATATCGGTAAAGTTTGCCATTTAAAATCAAAGTTACTTCAAACTGAAGTGAGGTAGATTACAACAATAATTTCAATACATTTATCTCAGAAAAATGACTAAACCATTGTATTATGCAACCTTAATCATTAATTCAGAGTGCTTGCCAAAACTAATTTGCCGTGCTTACACTTAAGATATCTACAAAGTTAGCCATTTAGAATCAAAGTTACTTCAAACCGAAGTACGGTAGATTATAATAACAATCAATTTAATATATTTATCTCAGAAAAATGTCAAAAACTCAAAACCATCGGACTATGCAACATTAATAATAGTATGTGAATAATTAAATGAACATACATTGCATGAACTTCTTTCATGAGTAAATACAAAAAGAGAATTCAATTCCTGATCAGCTTGTCCAATCAGAGCTCGCCTCTTGTCTGTCGCCAAGGCAACAATCTCAGAACGAGGCTGCCACTTCCCACAGCAGAAAATCAATGCGATTGGAAGCAGCAGGCGACATTTGGTCACAGCAGACGACATTTTCTCAACGTGGGCAGACAACACTTAAAGGTACATAGTCCGATGGTTTTGAGTTTCTGTCATTTCATTTTCTGTGATAAATATATTAGGTTGATTGTTATAATGTAATTAATTTAGTTGGAAGTAACTTTTATTTAATAAAAAAACACAACAACAAAACAGATCTGAAGCTCCTTTTCAAAGCAACAAAAATGTACGGTTAGCAAATTGGCTTTTTCCCCCTCCTCCAGTGTCCCATGACACAAATAGGCCTACAAGTTTGTTTGTTTGTTGTTATTTTACGTCCTAGCAACATCTAAGGTCATATCAGGATGGGTACCGACTTGTGACAGTGCACACTCATGGCGACTTTATAGTGCTGTCCCACTGGGAAACCAGGCCGCCAGCACCATGATCTGGTATCCCACTCAGTCACATTATCCTGACACTGAGCACACCAGTCCTTGCTCTAGCCTAATAATGCCAAGCGCCTGGCTAGGAAGCGACAAGTATCAATTTTAAAGTCATTGGTTTGACTCGACCGGGACTCGAACCCATGCCCCCACGATCTACCAGCACGGGAGACGGACGCTCTAACTCATTCGGCCATTCCGTCTGGTGGGCCTACAAGTAATCGGGCCTTTTGTATTACAATAAGGAAATAAACGTACCAACAGACTATCTATCTGCTACTGAAATGCAGACAATCAAATAACTTATCAGCAGCTACGGTTTGGGGACCAGACGGGATGGCCGAATGAGTTAGAGCGTCCGTCTCCCATGCTGGTAGATCATGGGGTTCGAGTCCTGGTCGAGTCAAACCAATGACTTTAAAATTGATACTTGTTGCTTCCTAGCCAGGCGCTTGGCATTATTAGGATAGGGCAAGGACTGGTGGGCTCAGTGTCAGGATAATGTGACTGAGTGGGATACCAGGTCATGGTGCCGACGGCCTGGTTTCCCAGTGGGACAGCACTATAAAAGTCGCCATGAGTGCGCACTGTCACAAGTCGGTACCCGTCCTGATATGACCTTAGATGTTGCTAGGACGTAAAACAACAACAACAAACAAGCTACGGTTTGGTAAGACAACACCAAAACTACAGCAGGCCAGCATTGAAAACAAGCCTGGGTACCCGGGCTTACATGCTATGGACAGTATAAATACAGCCTCAATAAAAAAAAATTAAAAAAAAAATTTAATCAGTAACTTTTGAGATATTCAAACTGCAAACATCCACCCATTATTGTTGGTAAGCAACACCATAGACTTCTGCAGTAACAGGTTTTTATTAAAGTGCCTCAGTATTCCCTTCTACGTGGCGACAAATGTTTGATAAGTGAACCAGTATCTAAAAGTTTGATATATAGAATCAAATCTAGAAAGTAAAGCGTGTTTTATTATTGCTCAGTGGACACATTTGCAGTTTGGGCTATTTTCCGTTCCAACTAGTGGTCCACAACTGGTTCATCAAAGGCTGTGCTTTGTGCTGAACTGTCCGTGCGAAAGTGGATATAAAAAATATCTTGCTGCTTATCGGAAAGAGTAGCCCTACATGGCGGTAGCAGGTTTCCTCTGAAGAAATATGTCAGAGTGACCATATGTTTGACGTCCAATAGCCGACAATAAAAATCAATGTGCTCTAGAGGCGTCGTTAAAGCTGCATAGTCCGATGAAAATATCAAATTTTCAAAACCGAAACAATTATCTAAATTTGATTCTACATATCTAACTTAGATACTGGTGCACTTATTAAACATTTGTCACCACACAGAAGGGAATACTGATACAATTGAATAGAACCTGTTACTGCAGAAGCCTATGGGGTCAGAGTTTTGACAAGCTTGCTAAAATTATAATGATCAACCTAATGTATTTATCTCAGAAAATTTCAGAAACTCAAAACCATCGGATTATGCCACTTTAAATAAAACAAGCCTTACTTTGAAAGAGTTAGTAAAATGTTGAAATAATTAGTGAAGCGGGATCACGCAGATGGCTCTGTCGACCAGAAGAAAGGATCAAACCATTAGCAGGTCTCCCTGATGGGAAGACGTTGTTTTATTAACAAATCCATCCTTCTTAACAATCCCTGTAGATAACTCATCAAGAGCCTATTCTGTCAAAAAAAGGGTCGCCAAGAAAAACAAAAACTATTTTTTGGAGAGAAAAAAAAGCGCCGTGTTTTAAATGTGTCATTGGAGCCGTATGCTTCTCTCTCTCTCTCTCTCTCTCTCTCTCTCTCTCTCTCTCTCTCTCTCTCTCTCTTTCTCTCTCTCTATCTCTTCCTCTCTCTCGGTTGGTTCTTGGAGTTTTACGTCCTGGCAACATCGAAGGTCATATCAGGACGGGTACCGACTTGTGATAGTATGCACTCATGGCGACTTTATAGTGCTGTCCCACTGGAAGACCAGGCCACCACCACCATAACCCGATATCTCACTCAGTCACATTATCCTGATACTGTGCTAACCAGTCCTTGGCCTATCCTATTAATGCCGAGCGCCAAGCTAGGTAGCGACAAGTATCAAATTTTGTAAGTCATTGGTTTGACTCGACCGGGAATCAAACTACCTATTCGCCCATCGCGTCATGATGTTTCCATCCATGCCAGGAGGCGCTCAACAGACATTGACCTGTTCTTGGGAAGCATGTCATCCCATTCAACTGACTTAGCGTATATCATGTCTATAAATTAGAGATCCTGGTCCAGACGCGGTGGCAGAAACAGTAACGCACAAGCTTCCCTTGCGAAAGATCGAGAATTGAAATCCCAGCCGAATCAAACCAACGACTTCCAAAACTGATACTTGTCGCTACCTAGCCTGGCGCTCGGCATTAATAGGATAGGCCAAGGACTGGTTAGCACAGTATCAGGATAATGTGACTGTGAGATATATCGGGTCATGATGCCAGTGGCCCGGTGTCCTAGTGGAGCAGCACTATAAAGTCGCCATGAGTGCACACTGTCACAAGTCAGTACCCATCCTGATATGACCTTAGATATTGCCAGGACGTAACAAAAAAAAACAACCTAAAAAACAAAAATAATTGTTGATACGACACGCCCCAATTGGTAGATGGTGAGTTAGTAGCCATCTCCCTAGATAAGCTATTACCAACCTTCCGATGGTGCCGGAAGGGGCGAGAAAATTGTGTTTTCCTTATCGATGAATATATTAGGCTTTTATTGGTGGGGATATGACTGTGTTTTCTAGAACGAGGGCGTGAGTGGGATTTGACCAGAGTGTCAGACTTGTGAGCCTCGCTTTGGTTTTGGTTTTTGTACTCTCAGCATTTTTTTAAAACAATTATTTGTTTCACCCTTGTTGTCCTCCAGCTATGATTAAGTCCGATGAAAGGATATAATTTACAAAGACATAACATCCACACATAAGATCCTATGTATTGATTGTTGGGGGTTTTACATCCTGGCAACATGTAAGGACATATCAGGATGGGTACCGACTTGTGACAGTGCACACTCAGTCACATTATCACGACACTGAACCAACCAGTCCTTGCCCTATCCTATTAATGCTGAGTGCCTGGTTAGGAAGTGACAAGTATCACCTTTTAAGTCATTTGCTTGAAGTATAAATTGTAAAGTCATTTGATTGACTCGACCGGGAACCAAACTCCCGAGCTCCCGCAAGCGAGGCCCACACTTTACCGATTAGGCCAGCGCACCTGGTCCCTCAGTCACTCAGTTCATCAGTAAAACAAATTTTAAAAACCTGTTGTATGACAAAAGTTGCCTGAGCGCCAAATATGCTGACTGAGTCAAGAACAAAATTGTGTATTTCTCCACGTTGGCTTTCATGTTCTCGTTGCCTGCATGGGCATTGGGAGTGAATTAAAGGCGCATAATCCCATGAAATCATCAAATTTTCCAAAACCAAAACAATTATCTAGATTTGATTCTGGGGAGCGGGAGGGGACGTAGCTCAGGCGGTAAAGTGTGAAGGTGTCAGTCATCCGTTCGATCTTGCTCAATTGACGCATTTGCAGTTTGGGCTATTTTCTGTTCCAACCAGTGGTCCACAACTGGTTCATCAAACGCTCTGGTATCTGCTGTTCTGTCTGTTGGAAAGTGCATATAAAAGACCCATTACTGCTTATCGGAAAGAGTAGCCAATGTGGCGGCAGCGGGCTTCCTCCAAAGAAATATGTCAGAATGATCATATCTTTGACGTCCAATAGCCGATGATAAAAATCAATGTGCTCTAGAGGTGTCGTTAAATATAACAAGCTTTACTTTCTACATTTAATTCTACGTATCTAACTTAGATACAGGAGCACTTACAAACAGTTGTCGCCCCATAGAAGGCGATACTGAAGGAATCTAAAGCCGTGTTCACACAGGCAATGTAAATCGATTCGTAGAAATCGACTTGCATAGTTTGACGCACATTTCGCGTGTGAACAGGCGTCTGAGTCGAATTAGGGCTGAATCGATTTCTGTGATGCGCATATTGTAAACCACTTGTAGAGGTCGATTACGTAAATCGATTTCTGTGAATCAATTTATTTTGCCCGTGTGGACGCACTGAGGCGGATTAAGGATGTGACACACATGCGCAGTCGAGACCTTAGTTTGTTGACTTTCCGGTCGATCAAAAGTGCATATTATATAATTTGTTCTATGAACCGGCTAGAGGTGCACAGATATTTTTTTCATCATTTATTTTTAGGGTTTCACTGCCCAGCAGAAGTTTTCACCATTCCAAACCAATACGATTCAGTCCATACATATCTAGGTCGAACCCACACTCTCTCGTGGCGACATCGATGAACCCAAAGTGGCGCTGGTTAGTATCGACTTGCTCATGCGCTGATATCGATTCCCGGCCCAAGTACTGCCCGTGTGAACGGGCGGCTAAATCGATTCCTAGTATTCGCCTTGGCTGAATCGCTTTAGATTTTGCCCGTGTGAAAACGGCTTTATAGAACCTGTTACTGCAGAAGCCTATGGTGTCAGAGTCTTGGCGTGCTTGCCTAAATTAATTTGGGATGTTTGCATTTAAAATATCTCAAAAGTCATTCATTTGAAATCAATAGGTTGGTTGGTTGTTGGAGTTTTAAGTCCTGGTAACATCTAAGGTCATATCAGGACAGGTACCGACTTGTGACAGTGCGCACTCATGGCGACTTTATAGTGCTGCCCCACTGGGAGACCAGTCAATTTGAAATCAGAGTTACTTCACACTAAAATAAGGTAGATTATAACGATCAACCTAATATCTATCCCAGAAAATGACAGAAACTCAACACCATCAGACTGTGCAACTGTAAAGACCAGTCACACGTTACCGGACTGGGGAACCGGATGAGAACCGGACACTGTCCGGTACTGTACAGCGATGTCCGGTACATGTCCGGTACCCATCCGGCGGTGTCCGGTGGTATCCGGCGGTGTCCGGTACAAGTTTTGAACATGCACAACACTTCTACCGGACACCGCTGGACTGACGTGTCCGGTTGGTGTCCAGTTTGTCCGGTACATATCTGGTACCCATCCGTTGGTGTCCGGTTTGTCCGTTTTGTCTGGTACATGTCTGGTACATGTCTGACACCCATCCATTACGTGTCCGGTTCTCGTCCGGTTCTTGTCCGGTACATGTATGGTACATGTATGGTACTTGTCCGGTCGCCCGGCGGCAATTAACCCAATTACGGTCCATTTCGATACATTTCGATACATTTTGTGTACCGGAGAGCGCCGGACTAGAAAATTCTTTGTCCGGTGGTCTCCGGTATTCAGTCCGGTAAGGTGTGATAGGCACTTTAGAGGATAGCTTAATGAAATATAAAGTAAAGAATGATTTAGCTTATTTTAATTGCCCCTTTTAATATTTCAGGTAGGTTGAGCAGCTCGATTGTGTAACAGAGCGGTTGGTGAGTAATTATCCTTTATTGTTCACATCTACGAGATCAGACGCAATGGCCGAATCGGTAGAGCGCTAGCCTCTCGTGCGGGAGATCGGGAGTTCGGTTCCCGGTCGAGTCAAACCAATGAATTATAAAATTGATACTTGTCGCTTCTGAGCCATTAATGCCGAGCGCCAAGCTAGGAAGCGACAAGTATCAATTTTGTAAGTCATTGGTTTGATCTGACCGGGAATTGAACTCCCAACCTTCCGCATGGGAGGCTTGCGCTCTACCGATTCGACAACCGCGTCCGCACTCAAACATCAGTGACAAGAACTACTCCACACGCTGTTCTTCCTTCTTATGGTGTAAATCCTTTGCTTCCATAACCTCTCTTCCCCTCACACTGCCCTGCATCTGTCACTGTTCTGCCCCTGACAGTGTCAATCCTCTCCTCCTATAACCGCTTTTCCCCTGACACTACCCTGCCTCTGTCACTGTTCTGCCCCTGACTGGTGTCAATTATCTCCACCTATAACCACTCTTCCCTTGACACAGCCCTGTCTCTGTCACTGTTCGGCCCTTGACAGTGTCAATCCTCTGCTCCTATAACCGCTCTTCCCCTGACACTGCTCGTCCCCGTCACTGTTCTTCCGCTGACAGTGTCAATCATTTGCTGCTATAACCGCTCTTCCCCTGACACTACTCTGCCTCTGTCACTGTTCTTCCTCTGACAGTGTCAATCATCTGCTCCGATAACCGCTCTTCCCCTGACACTGATCTTCCCCTGACACTGTTCTGCCGATGACAGTGTCCATCCTCTGCTCCTATAACCACTCTTCCCCTGACACTGATCTTCCCCCATCACTGTTCTTCCCCTGACAGTGTGAATCCTCTGCTCCTATAACCACTCTTCCCGTGACAGTGATTTTCCCCTAACACTGTTCTGCCGATGACACTGTCAATCCTCTGCTCCTATAACCACTCTTCCTTTGACACTGCTTGTCCCCCATCACTGTTCTTCGGCTGACAGTGCAGTGTCAATCATTTGCTCCTGTAACCGCTCATCCCCTGACACTACTCTTCCTCTGTCACTGTTCTTCCCCTGACAGTGTCAATCATCTGTTCCTATAACCGCTCTTCTCCTGACACTGATCTTCCCCTGACACTGTTCTGCCGATGACAGTGTCCATCCTCTGCTCCTATAACCACTCTTCCCCTGACACTGATATTCGCCCGTCAGTGTTCTTCCCCTGACAGTGTCAATCCTCTCCTCCTATAACCAATCTTCCCCTGACACTGATCTTCCCCTGACCCTGTTCTGCCGATGATAGTGTCAATCCTCTGCTCCTATAACCGCTCTTCCTTTGACACTGCTCATCCCCCATCACTGTTCTTCCGCTGACAGTGCAGTGTCAATCATTTGCTCCTATAACCGCTCTTCCCCTGAGACTACTCTGCCTCTGTCATTGTTCTGCCCCTGAGAGTGTCAATCTTCTGCTCCCATAACTGGTCTTCCCCTGACACTGCTTGTCCCGCGTCACTGTTCTTCCCCTGACAGTGTCAATCCTCTGCACCTATAACCGCTCTTCCCCTTACACTGCTTGTCCCGCATCACTCTTCTTCCCCTGACAGTGTCAATCCTCTGCACTATAACGCTCTTCCCCTTACACTGCTCATCCCACATCACTGTTCTTCCCCTGACAGTGTCAATCCTTTGCACCTATAACCACTCTTCCCCTTACACTGCTCGTCCCATGTCACTGTTCTGCCCCTGACAGTGTCAATCTTCTGCTCCAATAACCGCTCTTCCCCTTACACTGCTAGTCCCGCGTCACTGTTCTTCCCCTGACAGTGTCAATCCTCTGCACCTATAACCGCTCTTCCCCTTACACTGCTCATCCCATGTCACTGTTCTTCCCCTGACTGTCAATCCTCTGCACTGCTCTGCATCTGTCACTGTTCTGCCCCTGATGGTGTCAACCTTCTGCTCCTGTAACCGCTCTTCCCCTGGCACTGCTCGTCCCCCATCCCTGTTCTTCCCCTGACAGTGCCACTTCTCTCCTCCTATAACCACTCTTCCCCTGACACTGTTCTTCCCCTGACACTGTTCTGTATCTGACAGTATCAATGCTCTGTGGGAATGCTGTGTTGCCTGTAAGTATTGCAAACACAGATAACAGTTATCACATTGGTATCTACCCGCTGATGCAGCACACGGCAGATTACTCACAGCGAGATTGTCTGTTAGCGCAGCCACAATCATTGGACACCGACAACCCGCCTAAACTAAAGCACAGATTCCATTCATTTGTAGTATGACATGCAATGTCCGTCATGTTATATGCAAAATACATCATCCGTCAAAATCAGGCATTTGTGAGATTCCACATATAAGCTTAACAGGACATTTTTATTCTGGTGCGGTAAAAAGGGACAAAGTTAGTTTCACAAATCAGTTACACATTTTTGTTTCTTTAATATTTATACTGCCTATCATGGATAAGTCTGACTAGCCTTGTTTACAACATTAGACAGTTGGTCAATAGAAAGCCTGAGCCTACACTTTTACTGAGCCAAGGGATTTTTAGACATGGTATGAGAGCAACCAGCCTTTGATGACGCTGTAAGTTATACACAGCGGTGGAAATCCAAATTGGCAGAGTTGTTGGCATGGGGAATCGAACCATCAACCTTCAGATTAGGAGTCCGACCTAGAAAAAACCTTAACCACTCCACCACAGAGAACACCACATTCTGATATGTTCTTTGTTGTTTCGCGTCCTAGATAACGACAAGCGTCAATTCTATAAGTCATTGGTTTGACTCGACCGGGATTTTAAAAGCCTGACCTTCCGCCCGGAAAGCCAGCCAGCTCTCTTAAAGGTCCAGTCACGCCTTACCGGATTGGGGAAATGGAGAGAAACTGGACACAGTCCGGTGAAATACATCAATGTCCGGTTTATATACGGTCAGCATCCGGCATTTCCGTTCTCTGTCCGGTGGTATCCGACATGTTCGGTGTCAAGTTTTGAACATGCACAAAACTTGGAACAGATGCCGCCGGCCTGACGTGTATGGTTGTTGTCTGGATTAAGTTTGTTTAGTCCGTTTTGTCTGGTTCATGTCCGATACCGACCCGTAACGTCTCCAGTTAGCTTCCTGAATAGTCCGTTGATGCGAATTCGGTCTGCCGGCTTTTTTATATGTATTCAGTGCGTTGTCACATGATATAAACAGTCTGGTACGTGTCCGGTTCATATTCGGTCCGTCCGTTTGACATTCGGTTTTCACCCGTCGGTTCACTATTCCATGTCCATTTAGCTTTCGTTTCGTCAGGTGGCCTTTGATCCGATAGCGCAACATTTCGACACATTACGATACATTTTGATACCGAACACCACCCGACTAGAAAATTCTTTGTCTTGTTATGTCCATTGCTCAATCCAGTAAGGTGCGACAGGCACTTTATTTAGTCTCACCAATTCAGCCACCGCTTCAGATAGATGCCGTTAGCTACACTAATGGAGGCTGAGCTTACGGCATGATGTCGCTTACCTCAGTTGGCACTGTTTCTATGGCAACATGCTCAAGTGTGCATTGCCAGTAGTCACTGCTGGCTTATCTATCCCACGCCACCTACTGGAGGAGTAAGTAGTGTATCGGAATGAAGCTTATAGGCGGTGTTGCGGATTCCCAGGGACACCAGTTTGCGAGGGACACATCGCTTCTGCACATGCGTCAAAATCGAACAGCATTGTCACTAACGTTATGAATTTAATATAATGTTTTTGGTAAAGATCTTTTCTATATGTATACCAAGCGATTTGGTTCTAGATGGTGTAATTTGAGAGATATTTGACTTCTTCTGTATTTTCCGTATGTACATTGCTCACGACCATTGACAATGCCTTGAGTTTGATGGTATGCGCAGTGCAAAACGTTAGTTTTATTCAAAATAAATAGAAATCAAGAACCCTAACCTTATCAATTTAATATAGTCTTTATGGTAAAGATGTTTTCTCTATGTCTACCAAGCGATTAGTTTCTAGATGGTGTAATTTGAGAGATATTTGACTTCTTCCATATGAAGATTTGCTCACGGCCGTTAACAATGCATTTCAATGGAAGTGTCCCTGGCAAACTGGTGTCCCTCGGAATCCGCATCAGCGGGACTGTGCCTATAACTCATAGAGAGGCGCTGTTATCTATCAACCCCAGACGCGATGGCCGAATTGGTAGAGCGCAGGCCTCCCATGCGGAAGGTCGGGAGTTCAACTGGCGGTCGAGTCAAACCAATGACTTACAAAAGTGACACTTGTCACTTCCTAGCCAGGCGCTCGGCATTAATATGATAGGGCAAGGACTAGTTAGCTCAGTGTGAGGATAATGTGACTGAGTGGGATATCGGGTCATTCTGCTGGCAGCATGATTTCCCAGTGGGACAGTACTATAAAGTCACCATGAGTGTGCACTGTCACAAGTCGGTACCCATTGTGATATTACCTTAAATGTTTCCAGGATTTAAAATTCCAACAACCGATAGGTATTGTCGTGGGGGGGGTGGGGGTGATGAAAATAGGAATCACAGCGCCTAGAGCGAGACTCAAACCCACGTCTATTTGCATTCCGGACCATTTTGCTAATGATTACACCACATAGGCTCCCTGATAGTGATATCACCACACTACCCACGTATATTACAACGCCCACTGGTCTATGCGGCTCCTTGCCTGAGATGTCAGTGCAGACCACTACACTCGTCCCCCTGGAATTGTAAGTCTTTGAATGCTTACAATTACATACATACAGGCAATGGACTAACACATACATACACAGGGTAGGTTCAGCAACCACACAGCGCATAGCTTGTACAGGATCATGGTCATGGCAACCAGTGTGGGGGTGATGAACATGGAAAACACGTCTATTTGCATTCCGGGCCAGTGTGCGAACAATTACACGACCTAGGCTCTGCGATATCATCACACTACCCACACCCACCAGTCTATGTGGTTCCTTGCCTGAGAAGTCAGTGCAGACCATTACACTCACCGTTACACCACCTAGGCTCCCTGATGTCACCACACTACCCACGCCTACCTGTCTATGCGGCTCCTTGCATGACAGGTCAGTGTAGACTACTACACTCATCATTACACCACCTAGGCTCCCTGATGTCACCACACTACCCACGCCTACCTGTCTATGCGGCTCCTTGCCTGAGAGCTCGGTGTAGACCACTTCACTATCTATCGTCAGCACTGATAAGAAACTTATTGCGGTGACCGCAACCAACACGCAACTGTTCATTGTCACATCGCATCAGGTACTTATCTGCTGGCGTCTGTTGGAATGCGTCCTGGTCACGTGACCAAACCGTAAATGGGAGCCATCATGAGGCAATCGCATAAAATGGTGCCAAATGAAAGAAGAATATTGAATAAGGTTTAAATGGATAGAACACTGATTGATGCCAGCACGGTTGTTGGTTGGTTACGAGTCTAATTTAGTCACATCAAATACAAAAGATAAATGGAGACTTAGCACACCACCACTAGTTTGTTTGTTTGTTGTTGTTTTACGTCCTAGCAACATCTAAAGTCATATCAGGAGTAGCACTAGCATGTTCCCTTATGGCTGGTTGGTTGGTCGGTTGTTGGAGTTTTATATCCGGGCAACATCTTGTGACAGTGTGCACTCATGGTGGCTTCATACCGTTGCGCCACTGAGAGATCAGGACGCCAGCTATCAGATTAAAGTTGCATAGTCCGATGGTTTAGAATGGCTCTATTTTTTTCTGAGATAAATATATTAGATCGATCACTAGGATCTCCTTTACATTAGTTCAAAGTTACTTTTATTTTAAATGGTAAACGTTTGAGATATTTTGAGTGCAAACATGGAAAATTAGTTTTGGCATGCTTGCCAAAACTCTGACACCATAGACTTCTGCAGTAACATGTTCTGTTAGATTGACTCAGTATTGCCTTCTACGCAAAAACAAATGCCTAATAAGTGCATCAGTATCTAAGTTAGGTATGCAGGTATTGCAGGTATAGCAATACCTCAGGGAGTTTGACGCCCCTGCCTTGCAGAGTTGTAAACCACTGCCTTGTGGTACAGGTTCTTGACAGAACCGAAGGCTAAGGGAGCAAACCCTAAACAGAAAACCATGTCACTGTGGCAGCATTAAGGGCGGTTGATGTATGGAACTCCCAACATCTCCCGACCAGCCACTGCAGGGACAAATAGTTTTGCGCCTGTCTTGACATGTTCTTGCCGGTGTGAAACCTCTATTTGCTCCCCGAGAGAGTGCCGCTGGTAACTTGCAAAAGCCAGCAGCACTTCAACACTTTTGCAGGCAGCTTTCATGAAATGTAAACCTGAAGCTGAGAGACATTAAGACCGACTCATGGACGCAACTCTCACAGCAGAGAGCTAAATGGAGAGCGGCAGTCAAGTAATGAAAGCAGTCTTTGTCGCATCACGACTGACAGCATGATGATGATGATGATGATCTAAGTTAGATATGTAAATTCAAATCTAGATAATTAGTTTGGTTTTGAAATTTTTATATTTCATCGGACTATGCAGCTTTAACCTGGCACTGAGCCAACCAGTTCTTGCTATATCTTATTAAATCTTCAACACCTAGCTAGATACTGGCAAGTCTCAATTTATGGAGTCATTATTGTTTGACTCGGCCAGGATTTGAACCAATGCCTGAAGCCAGCCAGCACTATTATGGCTACACGTTAAGTTGGTTGGTTGTTGGAGTTTTATATTCTAGCAACATTGAAGGTCATATCCGGACGGCTATCGACTTGTGACAGTGCACGCTCATGGTGACTTCATAGTGCTGCTCCACTGGGAAATCAGGCCATCGGCATCATGACCTGATATCCCACTCAGTCACATTATCCTATCCAGTCTGTGTCTCTCCTAGTAATGCCGAACACAAGGCTGGGAAGCGACAAGTATCAATTGTAATGTTATTTGTTTGTTTGAGTCGACCGGGAACCTTTCGCACATGAGGCTCGCGTTCTAACGACTAGGCTATCGCGCCCGGTGAAGAAGAGTCTCATTTGACCAGAGCTCTCCCTAAGATATAGCAAAAATAGCCCCAATCTCCCACGATTGAACACTTATAATTTTAATCTTCCTCCAAGGAATCATTTTAGCTTTTTGGGTTTCTTTAACCGCAATCTCCGATTTTGTGCTTTTTATTCTTTAATCTCCCACCAAAGAATCATTTTAGCTTTTTCTTTCCTTTTGACATTTTCACGTATATATTTTCCATCAAAATGCACCGGACCGCACCATTTTGTATCACTTTTTTCTCTAAAAATTTGCCACTCCCCATAAGGGAGGGGTCAAATTCCCCTTCGGCCACACTATTTCTCCCTATTTAAAATGCGTGTATTATGGAGATCTCCCTACTCATAATCTACTTGGGACCTCCGGGCTCTGGTCTTCCAGTCATGTGACAAAACAGTTATTTACAATATATGTAATCTGATATTGTCATCATCAGCTATCTTTTTGGGGGGAGGGGTCGGGGGGGGGGGGAGATTAGTTGATTAAGCAGGGGAAATTTCAATCGTGGACGATTAGTCTTCCTCATTCCACTGTTCCTTGCCCTATCCTAATAATGCCGAGCGCCAGGCTAGGAAGTGACAAGTATCAAATTTTAAGTCATTGGTTTGACTTGACCAGGATTCGAACCCACGATCCCACAATCTACCATAATGGGAGACGGACGCTCAACACATTCGGCCATCCCGTCTGGCCATCCCCTCTAATGAGTTGAAATGGCAATATTATTCATTTTAAGACTCACATATGGTATAGTCTGAAAATGTATGGTTTAATATCCGATTCAATCTGAAAGAATTCAACTAGTTTAATATTGAGTGAATCTGAAAAAATGCATTGGATTAAATATCTGAGTAAATCTGGAAAGATCCCCACACATGGCTGAATATCCGATTAAATATGAAAAACCTACAGATGGTTGAATATCCGTTTAAATATGAAAAAAACATAGATGGTTGATTACATTTAAAAATAACAGATGGTTGAATATCCGATTAACTATTTTTGTTAACCCCAAAGATGGTTGAAGATCTGATTAAATAGGAAAAAAAACCACAAATGCTTGAATATCCGATTCAATATTTTTTTTAAACCACACATGGTTGAATATCCGATAACTTTTTTTTTTTAAACCCAAAGATGGTTCAAGATCCGATTAAATATGAAAATAAATCTACAGATGGTTGAATATCCGATTAAATATATTTTTTAAACCCAACAATGGTTGAAGATCTGATTAAATATGAAAAGAGCCATAAATGCTTGAATATCCGATTAAATATCAAAAACCCACACATGGTTGAATATCCGATTAAATATGAAAAAACCCACAAATGGTTGAATATCCGACTAAATCTATATTTAAAAACCCTACCCAGTGGTCAAATATCCCAAGTAGATACACAAAAAAAGTATATGCTTGAACACCCGAATAAATCTGAAGCTACCAGGCGGAGGAATATTGGAAATAATCCGAAAGGTGGAGCGACTCCGAATGAATGTAAAATTGATGCAGCCTGACATATCAGCTGAAATGACAATATTATTCATTTTAAGACTTACATATGGTATAGTTTGAAAATGTATGGTTTAATATCCGATTAAATCTGAAAGAATGCAGGTAGTTTAATATTGAGTGAATCTGAAAGAACGCAGTGGCTTTAATAAAAAAAAAAAGACAGATGGTTGAATATCCGATTAAATCTGAAAAACACACAGATTGTTGAATATCTGATTAAGTGTGAAAAAAACCACAAATACTTGAATATCCGATTAAACATGGGAAAAAACCACACAGATGCTTCAATATCCGATTAAATCTGAAAAAAACACACCCAAAGATGGTTGAAAATCCGACTAAATCTATATCTAAAAACCCTACACACTGGTCAAATATCCCAAGTAGATCTAAAAAACAAGTAGGTGCTTGAACACACAAATAAATCTGAGCGCCAAATAAATCTGAAGCTACCAGGCGGAGGAATATCAAAAATAATCCGAAAGGTGGAGCGATTCGGAATGAATGTCAAATCGATGCAGCTTCATGATGCTTCATTGGAGCCGGTCAATGGATGCCAGGGCTGCCATCGATGTTGGTTGGTGAAGGTAGGCTTGGGTCTAATAGAGCTGCATTGGTTGCTAATCAATTGGTTTATCGGGAGCTTTGACCCGAAGATTGGCAGCATAGCCGAATCTGCAAGTTTCCAGCGATCACACCGGCCAGCCGCGGTGGCCGAATCGGTAGAACGCAGGGCCTCGCGTGTGGGAGTTTGGGAGATTGGTTCCCGGTCGAGTCAAATCAATGACTTATAAAATTGATATTTGTCGGTGCCTAGCTTGGCGCTTGGCATTAATAGGATAGGGAAAGGACTGGTTAACACGGTGTTGGCATAATGTGACTGAGTGGGGTATCAGTGTCATGGTGCTGGCGGCCTGATTTCCCAGTGTGGCAGCCCTATAAAGTCGCCATGAATGTGCACTGTCACAAGTCGGTACTTGTCCTGATGTGACCTTAGATGTTGCCCAGACGATCACTCTCTCTCTATATATGGGTCACTCTCCTGAAAACTGGTCAGCATGGGATGGGATTTTAAAACATCAATAAAAAAACATCCTACTTATTTTTTGTACTTATACTTTTCATATTCATGTTCAGATTTGATGTCAGAAATAAGGGAAATAAAATATACCATGTGCAACTTTGGTCTTTTTAGTTATGAAGTGTTTCTGTACCAAAAAAAACCATTTTACTCTCAGCCATTTGTAACATCTTTTTTTTTTTGGTCAATTAGTTGTTTAAGCAGGGGACATTTCAGTCATAGACAACTGGTCTTCCTCATTCCACTGCTGGTCGATAGAAAGCCCGAGCCTACACTTTTACCGACACAAGGGATTTTTAACCTCCCACACCACATAGACATGGTATGAGAGCAACCGTCCTTTGATGATGCTGTAAGTTATACACAGCGGTGGAAATCTAAATTGGCAGAGCTGCGAGCACGGGGAATCGAACTGCCGACCCTCAGATTAGGAGTCTGACCTAGAAAAAAGTCAGACACTCTAACCACTCCGCCACAGAGAACGCCAACCATGACATATGGGACATGGTTGGATCCTTACTAACATCTTGTATTGCATTGATATATCAAACAAGACAGTTCCCAAAGCAAAAGGAAATATTTATTAACATGTATGCATGCTTAAATTAAAAATTCTTTTATTTTATGTCTTCAGAAATAACATTACAAATTTCCATCACAGATGTAACCAGTGGTGTCTGGATGCTACACAAATATAGTACACTAATTATTCAGTGAATAAAGCATGGCTGGGAATAACTTTTTTTTATCAATATAAGCACTACATATTTCTGTATATTATGCCATGATTAATATGTTTTTCAGTATGAAATTATTTAATTCTGCTTAGATCTCTATTCAGCAGACTGTGTGGTGTCTTAAACATGTGCTACATCCGATCAAGACCTGTGTTACTGCCATATGACATAGCTTATTCATGGACTACAGCTTTATTTTTTATCTCATCAATTTATATTTTACAGAGTTGTAAAGGAGAGATTTCCAGCTTTCATTTGCAATACAAACTGTTAAAAATGCAAGTACTAGATTTTAACGCTCCATGTGACACTTCTGGCCAGTTTTCAGGAGAGTGACCCATATATGTATATATATATATGTATATGTCATGGGGGTGATGAAAATGGGAAATATTGCACCTAGAGCGGGACTCGAACCCACATCTCTTGGCATTCTGGGCCAGTGTGCTAACCATTACACCACCTAGGCTCCCTGATATCAACACACTACCCACTCCTACCTGTCTATGTGGTTACTTGCCTGAGAGGTCAGTGCAGCCTACTACACTCATCCCTCTGGAATTGTAAGTCTTTTAAATGGTCATTTAATGCTTACAATTACATACATATAATCAATGCACTTACACATACATACACAGGGTAGGTTCACCATCCATACAGCCTGTAGCTTGTACAGGATCATGGTCACAGCAACCAGTGTCATGGCGGTGATGAAAATGGGAAGTATTGTGCCGAGAGCAGGACTCGAACCCACATCTCTTTGCATTCCAGGCCAGTGTGCTAACCATTACACCACCTAGGCTCCCTGATATCAACATACTACCCATGCCTACCTGTCTATGTGGTTACTTGCCTGAGAGGTCAGTGCAGCCTACTACATACATATATATATATATATATAAATATATATTTTTAATTTGTTATTTCATATATTTTTTTATTTACATTGTTTGTAGTCATTTCATTCTTATAAACAATTTTTTTTCTTTTTATTCCTCTTCATTGGGAGGGTATATTAGTTGATTAAAGGTGGATAGTACAATGGTTTTGAGTTTCTTTCATTTTCTAAGAAAATATTCTATTAAATTAATGGTTATTATCTACGTTACTTTAGTTCGAAGTAACTTCAATTGTAAATAGCTAACTTTTGAGATATTTGAAGTGCAAACATGCCAAATTAATGTTGGCAATCATGCCAAAACTGACACCTTAGGCTTATGGAGTAAAAGATTTAAACAAAATTAAATTGACTCAGTATTCCCTTATATGTGGCAATAAATGCTTAAAATAAGTGCATCAGTATCTAAGTTAGATAAGTAGAATCCAATCGAGGTAAGTGAAAAGTTGATGCTTCATCGGACTATGCACCTTGAAGCAGAGGGAATTTCAATCGTGGACAATCGGGTCTTCCTCATTCCACTGCTCTTTACTCTAATCTTAATAATGCCGAACGGCCGGTTAGGTAGCGACGGGTATATTGTTTTAACTCCTTGAATTGACTCGGCAACACAAGTAGAAATCATAGATTCAAATCCTATGACCGACCATTACGTGGAGGCGGACGCTCAACTCATTCGCTCACCCCATCTGGTTTGATGGTTAACCATAGTAAATATTCGCGTTGTTTTTTATTTCTACTTTATCAATTTGCCATTGGGTAATACAGATATATTGCAAGTAACTAAATGATTAAATTTGATGATAGCAGTGCTGTATGGGGAGCATGGATGCTATATTGATGCATGTCACGGGAAATGTAGCTTGTTCGGTTATTGTGCTTAACGACACCTACTAGTCTTTTATAGTCACTTATACATGTTTGTTCGGTATGGCGTTAGCTGGTTTTCTAGATTTTATGATGGGGTTTTACAATTATACAGTCATGGTGTTATAGTAGGCTGCACTCACCTCACCTCACCACGCAAAGGAAGGTTCCACATGCACCAATAGGTAAGGCTAACTAGATGGAACCCTACAGAAGGACTAGGTTGTCCAATGTCTTGGATCTTGGATGCTAACTCCAGAATGACAGGGATCTGGGTTCCAGTCACCAGTGGTCACATTTGTGCATTTCATCCCATATGTCACTGCAGTGGTCTGCACTGACTTCTCAGGCAAGGAGCCGCATAGACAGGTGGGCGTGGATAGGTGATTGAATCAGGGAGTCTAGGTGGTGTAGTGGTTAGTGTAGTCGTCTGCACTGACCTCTCTGGCAAGGAGCCACATAGACAGGTAGGCATGGGTAGGGTGATGACAACAGGGAGGCTAGGTGGTGTAATGGTTAGTGTAGTAGTCTGCACTGACATCTCAGGCAAGGAGCCGCATAGACAGGTAGGCGTGGGTAGTGTGGTGATATCAGGGAGCCTAGGTGGTGTAATGGTTAGCACACTGGCCCGGAAAGCAAGATAGGTGGGTTCGATTCCCGCTCTAGGCGCAATATTTCCCATTTTTATCACTCCCCTCCACGACATTACCAACACCACAATGAGACTGGTTCCATGACCAGGATATGCCACATGCAGTGCCCTGTACGGGTAGTGAGCCTGATTAGTGTGCAAGGAGCCACATAGACAGGGGGCGTGATTGCATCAGGGAGCCTGGGTGGTAAAATGGTTAGCCCACCAGCCCTGAAATGGCAAGAGGTGGGGGTTTGCTGCTCTAGGCACACTGCTTTTCTATTTGCATCACCGCCATGACAGTTTGTACATTAATTTTATTACATTAATATTTGTAGTTTGTTTTCATGTTTGTTTGTTGTTTTGGATCCTAGCAACATGTAAGGTCATATCAGAACGGGTACCGACTTGTGACAGTGCGTACTCATGGAAACTTTATAGTGCTGCCACACTGGGAGACCGGGCCACCAGCATGCTGAGCTAATACCCCACTCAATCACATTATCCTGACACTGAGCCAACCAGTCCTTGTCCTATCCTAATAATGCCAAGTGCTTGTCTAGGAAGTGACAAGTATCAATTTTTAAGTCATTCGTTTGACTCGACCAAGGTTCAACCCCATGTGTTTGAATCCGACTGTAAAGTCGACGGCTGGCAGCTGCGGTTGTGTAGGCAGGCTAAATAGGAAATCACTACAGGCAAGTATAGAGAAGGAAGGCAAGATATAGAGTGTGCAGAAGGAACCAGAAGGAGCTTGCTTAGTTTATTATATATACAGGTTTTAGAATCCAAGATGGCTGTACACACCTGATCAATCCCTCCAATCATCAACAGGCATTCTTTTATCAACCAATGAGGGTCTAGAACCTCGTAACCAAGGCGTGGTGTGTAGTTCTACAGTGCCCTGTTGGCTGGGTGTGCAATGATCTGTAAATAACACTTGGGGGGGAGGGGGTATGTGAGGATAGTTCCAAAGACTCTCTCACGTGTCAAGAAGTGACCCTCTCTCATGCCAAGAAGTGACCCTCTCACTATCTATATTAATACATGATCTCATATGCCTTTGGTTTTACATACCATTTATCATTATATGGACCATTTGTATTTTATTATAGAATAGTTCTCCATAACCAAAATCCTAAATATCAGAAAATTTTACACCGCGATTTACCAAAACGGGAGATGGACGCTCAATTCATTCGACCATCACGTCTGGTGGGAGTTGTCCCAAGGTGTGTGTGTGATGTGGAGGTGGGGGAGGTGATGTGAGGGGAGGAACAAAGTTTGTTTTATTTAACGACACCTCTAGAGCACATTGATTTTTTATCATCGGCTATTGGACATCAAACAAATATTCATTCTGACATATTTCTTTGAAAGAAACCCGCTGCCGTCACATAGGCTACTCCTTCCGATAAGCAGCAAGGGGTCTTTTATATACACTTTCCCACAGACAGGACAGAACATACCACAGCTTTTGATGAATCAGTTGTGGACCACTGGTTGGAATGGAAAATAGCCCAAACTGCAAATATGTCCACTGAGCAGGATCGATCGGATGACCCACACCTTCACAGGTGGACACTCTACCACCTGAGCTACGTCCCTCTCACCAGGTTACCAGAGGAGGTGGTGAGGTGTCTGGGGGGGGGGGTGCGGGGGGGGGTCAAGTGATATATCTCCAACAGAAAGGAACTACGCAGAAGGGTTATTAAAGGCTTGGAATCAAGTCACGTGGTTTGGGGTTTTCCCGCGAGATATAAATAAACAGAGGCTGCAACCGGAACTGAGGAGGGCGGAAATGGATATTTAATGGCCGTTGTCAGCAATTGCTCCACCATAAAAATTAATTTGTTAGTTTCTTTAAAGAAAAAACAGATGCAGGGCGGCGAAGTAGGCGCTCTTTTTGTCTATACTGGGCGCGCTGGCCAAATCGGTAGAGGGCGGTCGTCACGTGTGGGAGATTGGGAGTTTGGTTCCCGGTCGAGTCAAACCAATGACTTATCAAGTTGATACTTGTCACTACCTAGCCTGGCGCTCTGCATTAATAGGATAGGGCAAGGACTGGTTAGCTCAGTGTCAGGATAATGTGACTGAGTGGGATACTGAGTCATGGTGGTGGCGGCTTGATTTCCCAGTGGGGCAGCACTATTAAAGTCGCCATGAGTGTGCACTGTCACAAGTAGGTAGCCATCCTGATATGACCTTAGATGTTGCTGGGATGTAAAACAACAACAAACAAACAAATCAACAACCATTCAACCTGTATGTGTCTTAATTATAAATAGATATCTGCCACTTCTGGGTTCAAAAACATTAACCCAATTACAATCTATTATAGCATTAGATTGGTAAACAAATCTCCCTAATCCAACACCCGTCCATCCAACCCCCCCCCCCCCTCCACAAAGCTTAAATCGCTGCAGAACTACTCTTGCATCCCTACGTAGCATAGTCCACAAACAATATCAATATGGTAAACAGCTTGGTACCTAGATGAAAGATTCACCCCATACTTCCAGTACAGGGGTGAAAACCAACCCATTAGAAAAGCTGGCAAAGAATTTTGACATGCTGGGTTAATTAACTGAGCTGGTAAATTCTTAATTTAAGAAACACAATATATTCTTTATATACGTCTTCATATGTACCCGCTACTTTTGAGTTGGAAAATATAATAAAACATATACTTTAATGCAATTTAAAAGTGAAATCGACGGCGTTCTCTGGCCGCCATCTTGCCTTTTTGCAATCTCTCCCATTTCACCAACTCTGTGTTGATATAAGTAACTATTTGACACTGGTGCCAGGCATTCTACTTCCCGTTCCATACTAAAGCTATTTTCGCCCATATTTAGACTACGTTGTTGTTCACCCCTGTACTGTAAGTATGGGGTGAATCTTTTATCTACTTGGTACCATATCTACTTGGTACCATATCCCATTATAAGGACCCTCGTCACTCTTCCCGGTACATCCCGTGTACCATCAGGACCCACCATTCTTCACACGTGTACCGCACAATGCATACCATGGCTGGATAATTGTGAAGGGCATCGTCAAATTGGGAAAACCCGGGTAATGGCCCTGTCACACTACGACGTACGGTGTCAGTGCGAGCTCAACGTTTGAAAATTTGCCAGGACGTCGGCATTCGGCGAACTTTTCAGCGGTGGGGTGTAAAAATTGGCGCATACACAACGTACACACAATGTATGTAGCATATGCAGAATGTATCTCTGACTCATTGCTAGCATATGAGAGCATTCATGTGACTCGCAAAATGCTCTCAAAATGCTCGCTTACGCTCACGGAATGCTGACCGACATTACATACATTACTCCATCGCTAGAAGTATGGCATATGCGTTAAATATGATGGAGATATGGCAGCCGTACGTTCAAAGTACGTTATGAGTACATAATGCATCTGTTGGCATTACGCGGACTGTACGCGGACTGCACGTTCCCACTGGCTGAACGTACGGCTAAAGTGCAGCAACGTATACCAACGTATCACTAATGTACTCCCAACATATGCCAACATATCCCAAATGTAGATGCAGCATACGTTCAACATACAAGACACACTTCGACACACATTAACAATTTTGAGCATACACAAAACTTTTTGGAGCCTTGACGTGCGTCAACGTAAGACAACATATACCGATGTATCCAGAACGTATACGCCATATACCCAACGTACACATAACATATGACGATGTACGCCAATGTGTTGGTCTAAAATCATATACGTCGGCATATGCTAAGGCTATACGTCGTAGTGTGACAAGCCCTTAACATTGTAATAAACAAACAAATAGAATGAGCTATAAAAGACCAACTACGGTAATTATAATAGCCGGACAAGTAACATTATTGGTGTGCGTATGTAGTAATCTGAACTGACACCTTAGGCAAGGAGCTGCATAGACAGGTAGGTGTGGTTCGAGTGATTGCATCAGGGAGCCTAGGTAGTGTGATTGTTAGCGCGCTAATCCTGGGATGGCAGGAAGTGAGGGTTTAAATCCTGCTCTAGGCAGGCCAGTATTTCCCAGTGTCATCACCTGACATATATATACATATATATACACATATATATATCATCATCATCATCATGCTGTCAGTCGGAATGCGACAAAGACTGCTTTCATTACTTAACCACCACTTTGTTCGGTTGTACATTTCATAAAAGCTGCTTGCAAAGTGTTGAAGTGCTGCTGGCTTTTGCAAGTTACTAGCGGCACTCTCTCGGGGAGAAAATAGAGGTTTCACACTTGCAAGAACATGTCAAGACAGGCGCAAACTATTTGTCCCTGCAGTGGATGGTCGGGAGATGTTGGGAGTTCCATTCATCACCGCTCTTAATGCTGCCACGATAACATGGTTTTCTGTTTAGGGTTTGCTCCCTTAGCCTTTGATTCTATGAAGAACCAGAACTTGTACCACAAGGCAGTGGTTTACAACTTTGCAAGGCAGGGGTGTCAAACTCCCTGAGGTATTTTAGTACCTAAGGTATCCGAGGTACCGCATTACCCGCATACCACTTATGTATATATATATGAGCCTGTCTCAAAAGATGATAACTGTTCTTTTTTTTGTCCATTGTAATGATTGACACAAAACAGCACAGAAACGGTTACACTGAAAACACAAGGACATTTGCTTCAAATCAATATGTATTCTATTGGGATTGGTCGTAATGCGAAGCATTACGTTTGATGCGAGGAGAGGAAGAGACCCTCCCCCCGCCCCGCGCTGTCGCGCTGCTTTCTCACCTCGGCAGACGGCGCGGCGCCCCCTCCCCCGCCCTCCGCGTCGCGCGGCGCTCACGCCTCACCCGACGCCGCTGCTCGCCACCTCTCGCCCTCCCCCGGGCCGGCAGCTTTCGCACTCACCTGCTGTCGCCCCTCCCTCTCCCCTTATAAGGCCGCCCCCCGGCCTCCCTCAGGCACTCGCCCTCCTGCCGTCTCCCAGCTCTACCCTTTTTTCAAGTCTTGGCTCCTCCACCTCGGATCTCTGCTCCAGCTCAGCCTCAGTATGCCTCAAGGAAAAGGACGTGGCCGGAAGGGATCCCGGGCCGCCCCCCGCACCCCGGGGCCCTCTCCAGCACCCGGCCCAGGCGAGTCCCCGGCTTACGCCCCGACGTCCCCCACGGCGCCCTCGGGCCGCACCTCGGGCCCCGAGATGTCCACACTGCTGGAGGCACTCCAGCGTATCCAGCTCGACCAGCAGCACTCCGCCGCCGAGGCGCGCCAGGCGACGGCCGACCTCCACGCCCGGATCGACTCCCTGGAGACCGGGGGGCCCCGCCCGGGGATCCCCTCATCTCCCCCGAGGCGCCAGGCCGCCCCGACGCCTCGGGCGCCTACCGCCACTACAGCCCGGCCCCCGCCGCCGCCTCAGGCGTCCCTCCCCGGGGCCGCGCACCCGGAGTACGAGAGGTACCGTCACCTCTCCAGTCAACCACCACCCGCCACCTCGCCGGCATACCCCGAGGAGGCCATCCGCCACAGCCCCGCCTCCGCGGCCGACGCCGTCCGGGACATATTAGCATCCGCCGAGGCGCGCCACACCGTGAGGCGCCAAGGGATCCCGGCCAACTACATCTTCCCCTCGGACCTGGTGAAACGAGGGGCCGAGAGGAAGCCGGTGAAGAGGGGGGAGGCGACAAAGGACGAGTATACCCTCGCCCTCCTCACCCTCATCGACCACCCCGACTTCCCCGCCCACTGCGCCCAGGGACTCCAACACCACCACCTAGCAGTCTGCCGGGATAACCTCGTGTACCCCTGGGCGACCGTCCGCCGGTACTCAGAGACCGTGTTTACCGCGATCGCGGACGGAACCCTCCCCCAGGGCTGGCCGACCCTCTCCACCGAGGCGCCCACCTCCCCCGACCCCAAGCTGACGCCCGCGCCACCTACGACAGGGACGCCCACGGGGCCCCCTGCCCGGCCTGGAACTGCGCCCCTGCCTCGTGCGATCGGGCCCGCCTCGGGGAGGCCCACGGTGAGGCGGGGGACAGGCGCCGTCACGTCTGCACATACTGCGCCAATGTGAGGCGCCTCCTAACCATGCACAGTGAGGCCGATCGCGGACGGAACCCTCCCCCAGGGCTGGCCGACCCTCTCCACCGAGGCGCCCACCTCCCCCGACCCCAAGCTGACGCCCGCGCCACCGCGTGCGTATGTAGTAATCTGAACTGACAGCTTAGGCAAGGAGCTGCATAGACAGGTAGGTGTGGTTCGAGTGATTGCATCAGGGAGCCTAGGTAGTGTGATTGTTAGCGCGCTAATCCTGGGATGGCAGGAAGTGAGGGTTTAAATCCTGCTCTAGGCAGGCCAGTATTTCCCAGTGTCATCACCTGACATATATATACATATATATACACATATATATATCATCATCATCATCATGCTGTCAGTCGGAATGCGACAAAGACTGCTTTCATTACTTAACCACCACTTTGTTCGGTTGTACATTTCATAAAAGCTGCTTGCAAAGTGTTGAAGTGCTGCTGGCTTTTGCAAGTTACTAGCGGCACTCTCTCGGGGAGAAAATAGAGGTTTCACACTTGCAAGAACATGTCAAGACAGGCGCAAACTATTTGTCCCTGCAGTGGATGGTCGGGAGATGTTGGGAGTTCCATTCATCACCGCTCTTAATGCTGCCACGATAACATGGTTTTCTGTTTAGGGTTTGCTCCCTTAGCCTTTGATTCTATCAAGAACCAGAACTTGTACCACAAGGCAGTGGTTTACAACTTTGCAAGGCAGGGGTGTCAAACTCCCTGAGGTATTTTAGTACCTAAGGTATCCGAGGTACCGCATTACCCGCATACCACTTATGTATATATATATGAGCCTGTCTCAAAAGGTGATAACTGTTCTTTTTTTTGTCCATTGTAATGATTGACACAAAACAGCACAGAAACGGTTACACTGAAAACACAAGGACATTTGCTTCAAATCAATATGTATTCTATTGGGATTATATGAAACGCCATGTAAAAAACAAATCAGTTTATCATGAGCAAATGCATAAGTAGATAGTGTGTTGATCATTACAATGGACAAAGTTTTGTCCCATATTGCTTAGCACCTTTTGAGACAGTCTCATATATATGTGTGTATATTATGTCCATCATTGTAGATTATGTCCATCAGATACAATGGAAACCTTATTTTATTTAACGATGCCTCTAGAGCACATTGATTTTTTATCATCGGCTATATGACGTCAAACATATGGTCATTCTGACATATTTCTTTGGAGGAAACCTGCTGCCACTACAACGGCTACTCTTTCTGATAATCAGAAAGGGGTCTTTTATACACACTTTCCCACAGTCACGAGAGCACATACCACAGCCTTTGATGAATCAGTTGTGGACCACTGGTTGGAACGGAAAATAGCCCAAACTGCAAATGGATCCACTGAGCAGGATCGATAGGATGACCGAAAACTTCTCAGGTGGACACTCTACGTCCCGCTCCTCCATGGGTTCGATTACCTGGTCGAGTCAAACATCAATTACTTAGAAAATAAATGCCTATTACATATTTACTGGTTGTATAATCTGTTACTACTACATTATTTATAATCATATACAGTAAAACCTCTCTATACCGACCCCTCCCCAGATCGGCCACTCCCCTATATCGATCGCTTTATTTGGGTCCCAAAAATAACATTGTAAAATGATATTCTAACTCTCTAAACCGACCACCTCCCTAAATCGACCACTTAAAGTCGGTTCCATGGTCGCTCGATTTAGAGAGGTCTTACTGTATGTGCTATTACTCTATATGTCCCGTGGTCTTTGGGAGACCACTTCCGGCGGAAGTAGCTATCTTAATTAGCCGAAGCCACCGGTCAGCAATTCAACCCGCACCCCCTGCAAATGCGCCACTACGGTAGTTCGGGTGGCTGCCGGCAGGTGTCCACCGTGGGTTCAGGTGGGCGAAATTCCCCAGTTGACCTCCCTAACCAATCACGTGACCTCTTCACCTCCGCGCCAGCTGCGAGTGCGCAGGTGCGTACGGCCGTGGCTTTAACGGAACCGGAAGTTGTCCCTGTAAGCGCCGAGCCATGGGAGTTGGTGGGAGGGAGGGAGACAGCTGTCGCCCCCCCTGGTGAGGGAAAGGGGAATCACTCACCGGTCTCTCACCTCCATCTTTTTTCCTCCCTTTCGTTATTTTTTTTTTCACCGGGTGCAGTGGCCTAATCGGTAGAGCACAGGCCTCGCGTGCGGAAGGTCGGGAGTTCGATTCCCAGGCTAGTCAAAGCAATGACTTTAAAATTGATGCGTGTCGCTTCCTAGCCTGACACTCGGCATTAATAGGATAAGGCTAGGATTGGTTGGGTCAGTGTGGGGATAATGTGACTGAGTGGGATATCGGGTCATGGTACCAGTATCCTGTTCTCCCAGAGGGGAAGCACTTTAAAGTCACCATGAGTGCCCTCTGTCACAAGCCGGTACCCATCATGATATGACCTTAGATGTTGCCAGGACCGATGTAAGTCACATATCACATGACAGCCATCCCATGTCATGCTACAAATGAATGGAATCTGCACTTTAGTTTTAGGCGGGTTGTCAGTGTCCAATGATTGCGCCTGCGCTAACAGACAATCTCGCCTGATTTCCCAGTGGGGCAGCACTATAAAGTCAACATGAGTGCCCTCTGTCACAAGTCGGTACCAGTCATGATATGACCATAGATGTTGCCAGGACGTAAAACTCCAACAACCTACCAATCCCGCCCTTTTGCAGTGAAGACTACAGCGCCCCCTATGTAGGCAGTGCGGTCCCCATTTTTCTGACTGCACCTGTGTTCGCTCTGCACAGGGACCGGAAGTTGGTCACCGGAAGTAGTGTAGGCAACCGGATGTACGCAACGCCGAAGAGTGTCATTTAGCAGTTTTGAGTTTTGTTGTTGTTTTATTGTTGTTTTGTTGTTGTTTTGTTGGGGGTTTCGGGTGATGTTTTTGTTGTATTGTTGTGTTTTTGATTGTTTTTATTGTTTTTTTTGGGTTTTTTGGTGTGTTTTTTTTTGGGGGGGGAGGTTCCAAGGGTTGAACAGAAGTAATGCCATGCCCCAAAATGATCGCTTAATCCAAAATAAATAGTGAGATATATAAGGTGTTTTTTTTATGTTTCTCTTGACAGTTGCCTCAGGGAGTTTGACACCCCTGCCTTGCAGAGTTGTAAACCACTGCCTTGTGGTACAGGTTCTTGATAGAACCAAAGGCTAAGGGAGCAAACCCTAACAGAAAACCATGCTTCCATGGCAGCATTAAGGGCGGTGATGAATGGAACTCCCAACATCTCCCGACCAGCCGCTGCAGGGACAAATAGTTTGCGCCTGTCTTAACATGTTCTTGTCGGTGTGAGACCTCTATTTGCTCCCCAAGAGAGTGCTGCTAGTAACTTGCAAAAGCCAAAAGCAGCTTTTATGAAATGCACAACCGCATAAAATAGTGGCGCTTAAGAAATAAAAGCAGTCTTTGTCGCATTGCGACCAACAGCATGATGATGATGATGATGATGACAGTTGCATAGTTCGATGGTTTTGAGCGAGTGCCATAATGTTTTATATTTAGATAAATATATTACTTTGATCGTCATAATCCACTTTACTTTAAAGTTGCACAGTCCGATGGTTTTGAGTTTCTGTAAGTTTTCTGAGATAAATATATTAGGTTGATCGTTATAATCTATGTTACTTTAGTTTGAAGTAACCTTAATTTTAAATGGCTAACTTTTGATATATTTGAAGTTGCAAACATGCTAATTTAATTTTGGCAAGCACGCCAAAACTCTGACACCATAGGCTTCTGCAGGAACAGATTCCATTAAACTGACCGGGTATTCCCTTATATGTGACGACAAATCCTGAATAAGTACACCAGTATGTAAGTTAGATATGTAGAATCAAATCTAGATAATTGTTTTAGTTTTGAAAATTTGATGTTTTCATCGGACTATGCAGCTTTAACCACCGTGAATATGGCCTACGCTGCCGACACGGGGTGAAGAAACCACCCATCAATCAATCAATCAATCAAAGCTTTACTTTAACAAATAAATGGCTAGCTTCGGGTAAATTTGAAGTGAAAACAGGCCTATTTTAATTTGGCATGCGCATAAAAAAAGCGGTACACTGGAGGCTTCAGTATCAGGATAATGTTACTGAGTGGGATATTGGGTCATGATGCCGGTGGCCTGATTCCCCAGTGGGGCAGCACTATAAAGTCAGTACTCATCCTGATATGACCGGCGATGTTCTATTAAATTGATTTAGTATCCCATTCTATGAAACATTTTTTTTCTTAGTTTTGTTGTTGGTGCAAAGGGTGGGAGAGTGTGGCTGGGTTTCTTTGTTGTTGGAGTTTTACATCCTGGCAACATCGAAGGTCATATCAGGACGGGTACTTTCTTGTGACAGTGCACACTCATTGTGACTTTACAGTGCTGCCCCACTGGGAAATCAGGCCACCGGCACCATGACCCGATATCCCACTCAGTCACATTCGCGTGATACTGTGCAAACCACTCCTTGCCGCACCCTATTAATGCCGAGCGCCAGGCTAGGAAGCGACAAGTATCAATTTGATAAGTCATTAGTTTGACTCGACAAGGAACCGAAATCCCGATCTCCCGCTCGCGATACCTGCGCTCTACCGATTCGGCCACCGCGTTCGGTTCTAATTGGGTGGATCGGTAGGTTGTGGGTGGGTTAGGTTGTGGGTGGGTTAGGTTGTGGGTGGGTTAGGTTGTGGGTGGGTTAGGTTGTGGGTGGGTTAGGTTGTGGCTGGGTTAGGTTGTGGCTGGGTTAGGTTGTGGCTGGGTTAGGTTGTGGCTGGGTTAGGTTGTGGCTGGGTGAGGTTGTGGCTGGGTTGTGGGTGGGATAGGTTGTGGGTGGTTAGGGTTGTGGGTGGGTTGTGGGGTGGGTTGTGGGTGGGTTAGGTTGTGGGTGGGGTGGGTTGTGGGTGGGTAGGTTGTGGGTGGGTTGTGGGTGGATAGGTGGGTTGTGGGTGGGTTTGGTTGTGGGTGGGTTGTTGTGGGTGGGTGTGGGTTGTGGGTGGTTGTGGGTGGATCGGTGGGTTGTGGGTGGGTTATTGTGGGTGGGTTGGGTTGTGGGTGGGTGAGTTGTGGTGGGTTGGGTTGTGGGTGGATCGGTGGGTTGTGGGTGGGTTAGGTTGTGGGTGGGTTAGTTGTGGGTGGGTTGTGGGTGGGTTTGGGTGGGTTAGGTTGTGGGTGGGTTAGGTTGTGGGTGGGGTAGGTTGAGGGTGGGTTAGGTTGTGGGTGGGTAAGGGTTGTGGGGGTGGGTTAGGTTGTGAGTGGGTGGGGTTGTGGGTGGGGTAGGTTGTGGGTGGGTAGGTTGTGGGTGGGTTAGGTTGTGGGTGGGTTGTGGATGGGTTGTGGGTGGGCTAGCTTGTGGGTGGGTTAGGTTGTGGGTGGGTTGTGGTGGGTTAGGTTGTGGGTGGGTTGTGGTTGGGTTGTGGGTGGGGTAGGTTGTGGGTGGGTTAGGTTGTGGGTGGGGTAGGTTGTGGGTGGGTTAGGATGTGGGTGGGTTAGGATGTGGGTGGGTTAGGTTGTGGGGTGGGTTGTGGGTGGGTTGTGGGTGGGTAGGTTGTGGGTGGGTTGGGTTGTGGATGGGGTAGGTTGTGGGTGGGTTAGGTTGTGGGTGGGTTAGGTTGTGGGTGGTTTAGGTTGTGGGTGGGTTAGGTTGTGGGTGGGTTGTGGCTGGGTTAGGTTGTGGCTGGGTTGTGGGTGGGTTGTGGTTGGGTTAGGTTGTTGGTGGGTTAGGTTGTGGGTGGGTTAGGTTGTGGGTTAGGTTGTGGGTGGGTTGTGGGTGGGTTGTGGGTGGGTTGTGGGTGGGTTGTGGGTGGGTTGTGGGTGGGGTAGGTTGTGGGGGGGTTGGTTGTGGGTGGGTTAGGTTGTGAGTGGGTGGGTTGTGGGGGGGTTGTGGGTGGTGAATTGGTGGGCGAGTGGGTGGGTAACAATTTCACCCAGGCTTCACCTCCATCCTGCACCGCGTGACTTCCGGTGCCAATGAGACTCGGGGAGCGGCGGCCGGAAGTGGTGAGCGCCCCGCTAGGTGGCGTGGCGAATGCGTCTTCTAAGGTCTCATGCTGCCGAATAGATTACAATTTAATCTACCGCCCCCCCCACCTCAAACGCGCAGGGAAGAAGTAATGAAGGTAGTAATTACTCACATATAAAGAATGTCTATGTCATTCGGCCATCCCGTCTGGTGCAACAGGTTTGTAAATTAAACACCGATAGTCACAAACCAACATGGTGTCGGTCACTAAGTCAGCATTGAATATCAGTTTTGAACAATGGAGAACAGGGCGATGGCTGTCAGGAATGCCATTTTGACCCACTCAAGTAGGTCACTTCCTCCGAAATAAGGAGTGGGGGAGGACTCGAGCGCTAATTGGCAACCAGCGGCATTTGTCGTCCCACTGAGAGTCTGGCCTTTAAACTCGAATCTGTTTTGACTCCTTCAGATAATTCTGACCGCAGTCTTTGTTGACTGCCTCAGTCCTACCAAGTCTGCCCAGACCCCATGTCCCTTTTTAGTTGCTAAAGTGCCTGTCACACTATGACGGATTGAGCAACAGACAGAATTTTCTAGTCCGGTGGTGTTCGGGCGGGATAAGTATCAAAATGTATCAAAATGTGTCAAAATGTTGTGATATCGGGTCAAAGGCCGCCGGACGAATGAACATTAAATGGACATTTTCCTCTATATCTCCCATACTATAGTACACAAACGGATAGCCAGTGGACGATAAGCGGACTAAGCAAACTCAAACCGGACAAGAACCATAGACGTCAATCTGGCGGCATCCGTTCCAAGTTTTGTGCATGTTCAAAACTTGCCACCGTAGACGGCGGACACCACCGTACACAAAACAGAAACACAGGATGCTGACAGTATAAAACCAGACATTGAAGTATTCTACCTGACTTTGTTCGGTTTCTTTCCGTTTCCCCAATCCGGTGAGGTGGAACAGATCCTTAAGCGATATAGATCCGGTTAGTTCCCCCTCTTTCACAATTACCGCCATTTCTGCAAAGAGGCGAAGTGGCTGCCATCAACAAATCCTCAGCAGCTCATGTCTTATGCGGCTTTCGAACAAATTATTTACATCTTTCGACGCGAGGGTGCCAGTTTACTATTGTGCTTCTTAAAACTTTATTTTATCTGTGGATGCAAATGCGATTTCAAAAGCTGACGTTCTGATAGCAAATGGACTGACATATAAAAGGGAGAAGCAATTTTATTTTAAATGTTTAAAAATACTTGTAAGAGATGGGGAAAAGAGACACAAATAAGATGGGGAAAAGAGCGAATAGAAGAACATGAAAAAGTGAACGGGTTCCTCCTACCCTATTGTCCAAACCTTATCTCCTCACCCCTCCCCTTCCACCACCCTCCCCTTCCACCACCCTCCCCTTCCACCACTCTCCCCTTCCACCACCCTCCCTCCACCTTCCACTTCACCCTCTCCCTTCCACATCCTCCTTCCACCACCCTCCCCTTTCCAACACCCTCCCCTTCCACCACCTCCCTTCCTCCACCCTCCCCTTCCACCACCCTCCCCTTCCACAACCCTCCCCTTCCACCACCTCCCCCTTCCAACCACCCTCCCTTCCACCACCCTCCCTTCCACCACCCTCCCCTTCCACCACCCTCCCCTTCTACACCCTCCCTTCCCACCACTCTCCCCTTCCACCACCCTCCCCTTCCACCACTCTCCCCTTCCACCACCCTCCCCTTCCACCACCCTCCCCTTCCACCACTCTCCCCTTCCAACACCCTCCCTTCCACCACCCTCCCCTTCCACCACCCTCCCCTTCCACCACCCTCCCCTTCCACCACCCTCCCCTTCCACCACCCTCCCCTTCCACCACCCTCCCCTTCACCACCCTCCCTTCACCACTCTCCCCTTCCACCACCCTCCTCTTCCACCACCCTCCCCTTCCACCACCCTCCCCTTCCAAACACCCTCCTTCCACCACCTCCCCTTCCACCACCCTCCCCTTCCACCACTCTCCCTTCCACCACCCCACCTTCCTCTTCCCACACCCTCCCCTCCAACACCCTCCCCTTCCAACACCCTCCCTTCCAGCACCCTCCCCTTACACCACCCTCCCTTACAGCACCTCCCCTTACACCACCCTCCCCTTTCCACACCCTCCTCTTCCGTCCTCCTCACCTTCCCTTCCCCACCTTCTCCTCCTTCCCAAACCTACCCTCCTTCCCCAACCAGCCCCTCCCCTTCCTTCTCCCACATCCCCTTCTCTTCTTGTCCCCCCCCACCTTTCTCCCCCCACCTCCCCTCCTCCTTCCTCCTTCCTCCTTCCTCCACACCCCCATCCTCTCTTCACCGAGTGCCGTTAACCCAGACTTGACCGATTCCCTGTGACCTTGACCCGTCGACAACCAGTCCAAGGTCAGGTGAGTCGCTGCCTAATGGCCACGTCCGCATCCGGATCCCGTCACGTGACGATGCTGGGGATTAGAGCCGCTGCAGTGTGACTATCTGTGTCTGACCTATCAACTAACTATTCTCCATTTCAATTCCAAGATGGCTGCCCAGTTGCAGCTATTTTCCTCTATATCTACCATACTATGGGGTTCGGCGGGACCAAGTGGTCCTTAGCCGCTGCCATATTGGCCACTAAGTGGCTAACAGGTTTTCCTGCTCAAGGGGGATGGACCCTCCCCCTGAATGTATTGGATCTCAGTCCCCACTGACAGTCAAGCACATTTTACTAAACTGTGTTGATTTTATGGCGCTGCGCCAATAATTGTACACTGCAAACACCATGCATGACCTTTTTACTAACGTAAAACAAGAAGACATTTTAGCCTTTTTGAGGGCAGCTGGTCTGTACCACCTCATATAGTTCATTAAAACAATTGTTATTAATTAATTCTTTCATCTATTTTATTTGAGCTTTTAAAAATTGGTAAGTGTCTATTGACAAATAACTGATTGTATGCTTTTACATTATATGTAAAGGCGATGGTTGAATAAAAAACAAACAATTCTCGCCGTGAATATGGCCTATGCTGCCGACATGGCGTAAAGAAACCACCAATCAATCAATCAACCATACAATAGTTTGTTTGTTTGTTGTTGTTTTACATCCTAGCAACATATAAAGTCATATCAGGATGGGTACCGACTTGTGACAGTATGCGCTCATGGCGATTTTATAGTGCTGCCCCGCTGAGAAATCAGGCGACCGGCACCATGACCTGATATCCCACGCAGTCACATTATCCTGACACCAAGCTAACCAGTCCTTGCCCTGTCCTAATAATGCCGAGCACCAGGCTAGGAAGCGACAAGTATCAATTTTTAAGTAATTGGTTTGACTCGACCGGGAACCGAACTCGCAAACTTTTGATCTTCCGCATGCGAGGCCTGTGCTCTACCGATTCGGCAACCGCGCCTGGTCCATACTATACCTCTATGTTTTCTGGGTCTAGGAATCCAATGGAATCATTTACAGAAGTGGTTGGTGGCTGCCATCTTGGATTCCAAGATGGCTGGCCATTTGCACCTATTTTCCTCTATATCTCCAATACTATAGATAGATACATACACAATTTCAAAAGGCTACCCCTATGTTTTCTGGGTCTATGAATCCAATGGAATAATTTACAGAAGTGGTTGGTGGCCGCCATCTTGGATTTAACAACCAAGAGTGGATTGCAATCACATTTACATCAGTATCTCTTATTTGGTTTGGCAGACGTAAATCTGAGATCACTCTCTTCTATTGTATATGTATGTATATGTATGTATATGTATGTATATGTATGTATATGTATGCATATGTATATAAAAAGTGATAACCAACAATAAAATAAATCAAATACAATAATATTTAAGGTAGGTTTTTCTTAATGTTGTACCAGCAAGACAAGCCATCTTTGTAGTGAGTATGCATCAGATGCATAATCACAGTGAATTATTTATTATGCATATATATATTGGTATGCTCAAAATATATCTAAATGATGTACAGCAGTCCCCACAGGACCTCCTCCCCAAGTGGCAAGTGGAAGTATATGAGTGGGCCAAAGACCAGTAAATACCCCCATGGTTGACTGGAGGTGGCCTATTGTTTGGGATTTACTGATATACCAACACAGTACTATCATGGGCAGTTCTGGCCTGTAGCCATATATTGTAACTACTGAATTATTTCCTAATATTCACTGCTAATTTACTCAATCCGGTCCCAACTAAATGTCCTAGATATATTCAAGAAATTACATATAATGCTTTCCTTTCTAGTGATGTATTCCAATATAAAAAGATCCCAAAACTCAGTGTGCCACAACCATATTTGTGAACCTGCACACTAATCTTATATAAAATTCGACCTTGGAAATGAACTCGGTGGCCAAATGACCACCGTAGCTAAAACGAGGTAAGCTCTCCAACCTGGTAAGTAGACATATTTGTGTCTATATGTACATATATTTGTATATATATGTGCATAAATGTGTAGCTAATATAATTGTTATACCTGTATAAATCTTTGGCAACATGCATTATTACTTTATTAGATTTTCTATTGAATTTATTGTGCTTAATTGTAAAAAGAAGAAGAAGTAAATCTTGTTTTATTTAACTACGCCTCAAAGAACACATTGATTTTCCTATCATCGGCTATTGGATGTCAAACATTTTGTCATTCTGATTCAAGGGTTGTGGTACGTGCTGTCCTGTCTGAGGGGAAGTGCATATAAAAGACCCCTTGCTGCGTATTGGAAAGCGTAGCCTATGTGGTGGCAGTGGGTTTCCTCCAAAAAGAAATATGTCAGAATGACCATATGTTTGACGTCCAATAGCCGATGAGAAAAGATTAATGTGCTCTAGAGGCGTCGTATTTAAATAAAACAAGCTATTCAAGAAAATAATCTCAGACCTCATATGTCAGATGTATTTTTAACCACACCTCTTTCATGAAGAGATACTTTGCAGTCCAAACTAAAAATTAAATTAAATTCTCACCTAAAACACCCTGATCGTAAGCCCAAATCCGTTAACTAAACCTCGTTATGAGATGTTTCAATGAGCAAACATCCATCTTCAATGTCACGTGTTTTTTTAAACAGCCAATCAGGAGGCCGATCTCCCATGATTACAGCCAAAAAAAGTGATAATGTTGACAACTTGTTGCATGGCAACCAGTCGATAAGGGGATGGCTATAAATAGAACACTGTGAGGCTGGGGAGACTTGTGTGTTTGCAGGCTGATCAGTTACTTGTTTTTGTTTATTTGTAGTTGCTTTATGTCCTAGCAACATCTAAGGTCATATCAGGACGGGTACAAACTTGTGACAATGGGCACTCATGGCAACTTTATAGTGCTGCCCCACTGGGAGACCAAGCTGCCAGCACCATGACCTGATATCCCACTCAGTCACATTATCCTGACACTGAGCACACCAGTCCTTGCCCTGTCCTAATAATGCCGAGCGCCCAGCTATGAAGCAACAAGTATAAATCTTTGAGTCATTGATTTGGCTTGACCAGGGTTCGAAGCCACGATTCCATGGATTCGGATCCCCCAATCTCCCAAAACAGGAGACGGACGCTCAACTTATTCAGCCATCCCGTCTGGTCCCTTCCCTGTTGGATGTCGAAGATCAAGTCAAGCCGAACATTTTGATTTAAAAACTGCTATGCTTTGAGCGGATCGTTCAATGCTACCTCATGGATAGTCAAATCGATGCAAGGCCTCACTCACACCTGTTAATGGTACCATCCTGATATGACCTTAGATGTTGCCAGGATGTAAAACTCCAACAACCAAGCACCTGTTAATGAGGCTTCATCTGGGTTTGCTTGCTTCAAACGCAAATCAACTTCAAAGGAGCTCGACCTTAGTTATCCTTGAATACAAACACTCACATCCCTAGCATGTAAAGACAAGCCATACACTAACCGACATTCACAACATGCTGATTTTCTTTGTTCTTTTATTTAAAGTTGTGTCATAGGGGGTGTGATGAAAATGGAAAATATTGCACTTAGAGCAGGATTGGAATGGAAGCCACACCTCTTGTATTCCAGGATAGGGTGCTAACCATTACACCATCTAGGCTCCCTGATGTCATCACCCTATCCGCCACCAGGACGTAAAACTCCAACCAACCAACCTATTTTACTCGTTTAAATTTTTTTTTTTTTTTCTTGAAGATTTATACTGACTATCATGGATAAGTCTGACTAGACTTGTTTTCACCATTAGACAGTTTGTCGATAGAAAGCCTGAGCCTACACTTTTACCGACCCAAGGGATTTTTTAACCTCCCACACCACATGATAGACATGGTATGAGAGCAACTGGCCTTTGATGACGCTGTAAGTTATCCACAGCGGTGGAAATCCAAATTGGCAGGCGTGGGGGCAAGGGAAATATAAGAATTTAGTTGTTTGTTTGTTGTCGTTTTACATCCTAGCAACATCTAAGATCATATCAGGATGGGTGCCGACTTGTGACAGTGCGCACTCATGGCGACTTTATAGTGCTGTCTCACTGGAAGACCATGCCACCAGCACCATGACCTGATATCCCACTCAGTCACATTATCCTGACACTCAGCCAACCAGTCCTTGCCCTATCCTAATAATGCCAAGCGCCTGACTATGAAGCAACAAGTATCAATTTTTAAGTCATTGGTTTGACCAGGGTTGGAACCCACGATCCAATGGGCTACCAACACGGGAGTCGGACGCTATACCTCATTCGGCCATCCCGTCTGGTTAAAGAATTTAGTTATTTGTGTTTAACAGCTGTATGACCCCAAATAGCTGATGTTTACTTTTTGTTTTGGGGAGTCGCTAAAGAAAGAAAGAAACCAAAACAAAAGAAAACAAACAAACAGGGTTTTTCACATTGATTGATATTAGCCTAGGTGAAACAAAAGTGAAAAATCAGTAAAGCGGCTGTCACACCTCGTCAGATTGAGCAACGGACAGAATTGTCTAGTCCAGTGGTGATGAGTATAAAAATGTATTAGAATGTGCCAAAATGTTGCGTTATCGAGTCAATGGCCGCTGGACGAACGGACATGAAACGGACATGAAGCAGACATGAAACGGACATGAAACGGACATGAAACCGTCATGAATGGATAGCCAACAGACGAAACAAACTCAAACCGGACAAGAACAGTAGACATCAGTCCGGCGGCATCCGCTCCTAGTTTTGTATATGTTCAAAACTTGTACGGACACAAAACGGACTTTGTTCGGTTTCTGTCCGTTTCCCCCAATCCGGTGAGGTGTGACAGGGCCTTAAGGGACAGATACATTCAGCATTATTTATATTTCTAAATATGACATCAGAGAATATGTTTAATTAGTCATATGTCAGTATATGTATTACTGCTGTGTCTTGTTTTGTGTATATATAATAAAGTACAGTAAAACCTCGCTAAATCGACCGACCACCGACTTTAAGTGGTCCATTTAGGGAGGTGGTCGGTTTAGAGAGTTAGAATATCCTTACAATGGTATTGTTGGGACCCAACTAAAGCGGTAGATATAGGGGAGTGGTCGATCTGTGGAGGGGTCGGTATACAGAGTTTTCACTGTATTTAAAGCATTACCTTTGTTCCTGTTAACTTTCTAATATGCAGACGGCAGGTTTAACTAGTAATATTAATAGGGAAGTACGTAAAAACTCTGACACCATCGGCTTCCGCAGTAACGGGTTCTATTAAATAACCTCAGTATTCCCTTCTACGTGGCGACAAATGTTTATCGAGTGCACCAGTATCTAAGATAAGCCGTGTTCACACGGGCAATGTAAATCGATTCGTAGAAAGCGACTTGCCTAGTTCGCCTCACATTTGCCGTGTGAACGGACCTCTGAGGCGGATTAGGGCTGATTCGACTCACGTGATGCGCATCGTGTAAACCACCTAAGCGAGGTAGTCTACGTGAATCGATTCGTGTGAGGCGGATAATTTTGCCCGTGTGAACGGGCGCTAATTCGCCTCACCTGATTCGATTTGCCTGATTCGCCTCACATTTTGCCCGTGTGAACAAGGCTTTAGACATGTAAAATTAAATCTAGATAATTGTTTAGGTTTTGACAATTTTATCTTTTCATTGGACTATGCGTATGCAGCTTTAAGGGGGCCATTAAAGATGATGCAACTCGACCCCCACGAATCTGAAGTGCAGTGTAGTCGATCCGCAAGCGCAGATCTCGTCTGATCACGCTAACAAGATTATGGCCAAGAGAGAGAGAGCGGACGCCGGGTAATGGCGGCTAACTCCACTTCCGGTTTTCGGATGTAAAAGGATGCTTGGTGGCGACATCTTTAATGCAGCCATGTGGTCATGTGGTTGTGTGCTCATGTGGTAATGTGGTCGTGTGTTCAATTGGTAATGTGGTTGTGTGCTCATATGGTAATGTGGTAATGTGAATATGTGGTTGTATGATCATGTGGTCATGTGATCATGTGGTAGTATGACCATGTGGTCATGTGATAATGTGGTTGTGTCATCATGTGGTAGCATGGTAATGTGGCCATGTGGTAATGTGGTCATGTGGTCATGTGGTTATGTGGTCATGTGGTAGTGGGGTCATGTGGCCATGTGGTCATGTGGGCATGTGGTAGTGCCATGTGGTCACGTGGGCGTGTGGTCCTGTGGTAAGGTGGTTGTGTGATCATGTAGTAATGTGGCCATGTGACCATGTGGTCGTGTTGTAATGTGGTAGTGTGGTCATGTGGTCACGTGGCAATGTGATCACGTGCTCATGTGGTTGTGTGGTCATGCACCAATGAGGTCCTGTGACCACGCAGTCATTTGACCATGTAGCCATGGGCTCATTAGGTTATGTGGTCATGTGCCCGTGTGGTCTGTTAGTTATGTTCTTTGTTGGTAACACCTAAATTCATATTAGGACAGATACCGACTTCTGACAGTGCGCACTCATGTCGACTTCATAGTGCTGACCCACAGGGAGACCAGTCCACCAGCACCAGACCTATTATCCCACTCAGTCACATTACCCCTTACACTGAGCCAATCAGTGTTTCCCCTATCCTAATAAAGCGTAGCGCCAAGCTCGGAAGCGGGAATATCAATTTAGTAAGTCATCAGTTTGACTCGACCGGGAATTGAACTCCTGATCTCCTGCATGCGAGGCCTGCGCTCTACCGATTCTGCCACCGCGCTTGGTGGAGCTCACCAGGTGAATATACCACATACACAACTAGCCGTGGGTAGCTGGATTGCATCGGGGAGCCTAGATAGTCTAATGGTTAGGACGCTCCTCCTGGAATGGCAGAATTGTTGGTTCGAATCCAGCTCTTGGCATGATATTTCCATATTTGTAAAAGTATGAGGCATGACAATATTATATCGATACATATTACTACTATGCGTGATGTATATCAAAGACCCTATAATACTAAGACGGCTCACTCAGCCTGTACTGTGTAATCAAAATGATCAAACCCACCACTTGGTGCACTGGCTGTTCTCTTGGTTAAACAGTTGCTATATTATATGTATAAATGTATATATATGAATGTGAAAGATGTGTGATGATTGATTGGTGGTTGCTTTACGCCGTGTCGGCAGCATAGGCCATATTCACGGCGAGAAATGTTTGTTTTTTGTTCAAACCATCGCTTTTACATGTAAAAGCAGACAATCAATTATGTGCCAATAGACACTCATTAAATTAGAAAGCTCACAATCATATATTTGTGGTCAAGGGAAACAAATTCCCATAGAAAAAGAAAAGTTTTATTAATAATTGATAGAATCTATTTAGTAAACTATATGAGGTGGTACAGTCCAGCTGCCCTCAAAAAGGCTAAAATGTTTTCCTGTTTTACCTTAGTAAAAAGGTCATGCATACTGTCTGCAGTGTAGAACCGTTGGCGCAGGGCCAAAAAATCAACGCAACTTAGTAAAATGTGTTTGAGTGTCAGTGGGGACTGACACCCAATACATTCAGGGGGAGGTTCCCCCTTGAGCAGAAAAGCATGTGTAAGCCACGAGTGGCCAATACGGCAGCGGCTAAGGACCACTTGGTCCCGCCGACCTCCCGCATGAGTCTGTGGTGGCTTTCCCACAGATGGTTCAATTTCTTTAAGTTTATTAATGTTTTCATCCCACTCATGTTGCCATTTGGATTTTATGTGGGTGGCTATTAGTGGTTTCAGATCAGAGTGAGGGATCAGACACAGTTCAAGATCACAGTTCAGGGCCTTCTTCGCAGCCCGATCAGCTCGTTCGTTTCCTTGTATGCCGGCATGGCCAGGCACCCAGCACAGGTGGATGTCATACCCATCTGTTGTCAGTTGGTTCATTTTATAAATGACCGTTGCTAGAATAGGGTGATTCGTTTTCAGTCCAGCAACAGCCAGGAGGCAAGAGAACGAATCACTGTATATAACATAGTTAGTGTGGTTGGATACCTCGATACACTCCAATGCGAGAAGGAGAGCTTGGGCTACTGCAGTGAAAATCGAGCTCTGATCGGGCAAACGTACACCAAATTTTTCCGATAGGCAGACTGCCGCAGCAGCTACCCGGCTTTGGTCTTTCGAACCATCAGTCTATATGGAGAGGTGGTCTGCAAACTGGCCTTGAATCTCTGCATGCAGTCCTTGGTACTCGAGTGGATGTGTCCTGTATGTGATGATGGTGATGCTGATGCTCATTATGATACATATTTGTTCATAGCAATTTCATATTGATGTATATTCATACTTACCTATATCATGTATAATATAATTGTATGTGTTTACATGTGAAACACCAACCAGCAGCCAGGCTGATCAAAGTCACCACAAGGTGGCACTTCAAAATTTACATTACCATGGGAGAGATAGGGAGTGAGTGGTCTTAGTATTATAGGGTCTTTCTATATGTATGAAGAGTTCAGGCGCAAAACGACGTAAACACCAATCCAAAATTGTAGTTTAAATAACAGGTTTTACCTGAAAATAATTGTAATTCTCACTAATTCCACTTTTTATGTGATCAAATGCTTATAGAGCGATGAATAAAAGGTTTGATTCAAATGTTGATATAATATTATCTCCATTTTTGGATTGGTGTTTACGTGGTTTTGCGCCAGAACTCTTCATATATATGATGTATAAGAATTATAGCAGTGTAATAACCCGGAATTCTAGACTCGCTCCTAACACCCACCAACCAGTAATCGGGTGGTTGAGCCTCAGACTATGCATCTACTGTTCAGGCCTACTTGCCTCAGCTCCGATGGTGGCGCCACCGCTCGCCTGCTCAGTATCCTACTCACTTACCGCCAATGGCATTTATTCCCAGTAAATATTCACTGACATATATATGTGTTGTTTTATGTCCTAGCAACATCTAAGGTCATGTTTTGTTTGTTGTTTTACGTCCTAGCAACAACTAAGGTCAATTTTTACGTCATTGGTTTGACTCGATCAGGGTTCGAACCCACGACCCCACGATCTACCAACACGGGAGACGGACGATCTAACTCATTCGGCCATCCCTTCTGGTCTATATATATATGAATATTTAGTGGGAATAAATGGTAGTATATATCATGCATCTGATATATATATATATATATGTATATATATATATATATATGATACATATATATATATGATACATGTCAGTGAATATTTCCTGGGAATAAATGCCAGAACCACGTGACCAAATATCTACTTCCGCCATAATCTGCCCCACCCATCCCTGGCTGCAAACCCCGCCCGCGCATGCGCACCACGCAGCCTGACGTCCATCAGGATCACCACCATTGACCTTCGGGGTGACCTTGCATGACTATGCATGACCTTGCTGTGTTTGTGAGTCAATCACCCCCAGCCCTCCCACTCATAGAGGTATCCGTTACCATCAGCAACATCTCCTAATCCATCACCCTCCCCAGAGCAATTAATTCATAAATTTAGAGTTGTTTTGGTTTTACATCTTAGCAACATCTAAGGTCATATCAGGCTAGGTGGTGACTTATGACAGTGCACACTCATGGCGACTTTATAGTGGTGCCCCACTGGGAGGCCAGGCTGCCAGCACCATGACCTGATATCCCAATCAGTCACATTATCCTGATACTGAGCCAACCAGTGCTTGCCCTATCCTAATAATGCCGAGCACCTGGCTAGCGACAAGTATCAATGTTTAAGTCATCGGTTTAACTAGACCAGGACGATATACGAAATGGGAGATGGACGCTCAACTCATTCGGCCACCCGTCTGGTGCCTCAGGCTATGCAATGCATAAATACTCTCCAAAATGGTGGCAGCCATCGGTCCATGAGCTATGGGAGGGGAAGGAGGACTTGCATGGATTCTGCTTTTAAACGACACTTTTCTGCACAAGGTATTTTCCTTTTTTTTTTGCCTTTGCTGACAATGCAGAGTTGGTGGATTAAACAAGCCTTATATTCTATACCTTAAAAGGAAAGTAAAGGCCCAGTCACACCTTAGCAGACTGGGGAACTGGACACTGTCCGGTGAAATACGGCAATGTCCAGTACATGTCCGGTACCCATCCAGCTGTTTCCGGTGGTGTCCGGCGGTGTCCGGCGGTGTCCGGTACAAGTTTTGAACATGCACAAAACTTCTACCGGACACCACTGGACTGACATGTCCGGTGGTTGTGCGGTTTGTCTAGTTCATGTCCGGTACCCATCCATACATGTCCGGTACCCATCCGTTGGTGTCCGGTTGGTGCCCAGTTTGTCTGGTACATGTCCAGTACCCATCCGTTATGTGCCCGGTTCTCATCCAGTTCTCGCCCGGTACATCTATGGTAGATGTACGGTACTTGTATGGTACTTGTCCGGTCGCCCGGTGGCAATTGACCCAATTACGCTCCATTTCGGTAAATTTCGATACATTTTGTCACCGGACACCACCGGACTGGACAATTCTTTGTCCGGTTCATGTCCGTTGCTCAATCCGGTAAGGTGTGACAGGCACGTTATACTCATTTTCACAAACTCAGGGCAAAATAGAACTTAATTGGGAACGGAAAGCACTAGTCAGAGATCACAGGTCTTAGCGCGTTCGCTCATTTCCGCCAATTTCCGCTTACAAGCAGAGAACCCCTCATGGGCTTACCAGACGCAGTAGCCGAATTGGTAGAGTGCAGGCTTTGTGTGCGGAAGAGCGGAAGTTTGGTTCCCGGTCGAGTCAAACCAATGGGTTACAAAATTTATACTTGTCACTTCCTAACCCGGCGCTTGGCATTAATAGGATAGGGCAAGGAATAGATAGCTCAGTGCATGATAATGTGACTGAGTGGGATACTCAGTAGAGCATGGGCTTCGTGTGCGGGAGATAGGGAGTTCGGTTCCTGGTCGAGTCAAACCAATGACTTACAAAATTGATACCTGTCACTTCCGAGCATGGCACTCGGCATTAATAGGATATGACAACTACTGGTCAGCTCAGTGTCAGGATAATGTGACTGAGTGGTCTCCCAGTGGGGCACCACTATAAAGTCGCCATGAGTGTGCACTGTCATAAGTCGGTACCCATCCCGATATGACCTTAGATGTTGCCAAGACGTAAAACTCCAACAACCAACCAAATTCATGGGCTTAGCATTGCCTGAGAATCGCGCACAATTTTACCGGAAGTCAGATTTCGCTGGTTTATTTCGTCCGAGGCAACTTCCGTTCCCGATAATAGCTAATGGAAACTGCATTATTCATTTTTATCATCAGACGTTGATTGGGGTTTTAGGTCTTAACACCCTCCGAGGTGATATTAGGTTGGTTTGTTGTTGTTGTTTTACGTCCTAGCAACATCTCAAATCATATCAAGTCGGAGGTCATGTACTACTAGTGCCAACTGTTGAAAGTGCATTCACTCATGGTCGTAGCGGATAGCTAGTGCTGCTCCGACTGAGATACCATTGCCAACAGCACTGTGTTCCGATCCAGTCACAATAATTGGAAGCGGAGCCAATCACAGTGAAACCTAGATAAAAGATTCACCCCGTACTTACAGTACAGGGGTGAACGACAACGTAGTCTAAATACGGGCGAAAATAGCTTTAGTATGGAACGGGAAGTAGAATGCCTGGCACCAGTGTCAAATGGTTACTTATATCGGCACAGAGTTGGTGAAATGGGAGAGAATGCAAAAAGACAAGACGGCGGCCACAGAACGCCATCGATTTCACTTTTAAATTGCATTAAAGTATATGTTTTATTATATTTTCCAACTCAAAAGTAGCGGGTAAATATGAAGACCTACATAAAGAATATATTGTGCTTCTTAAATTAAGAATTTCCCAGCTCAGTTAATTAACCCAGCATGTCAAAATTCTTCGCCAGCTTTTCTAATGGGTTGGTTTTCACCCCTGTACCGGAAGTACGGGGTGAATCTTTTATCTAAGTGAAACCTAGTTATAACCCGCCCCGCTTTAACACACATTCGGATACCATGGTTGGCTATTGGAGTTGTACATCCTGGCAACATCTAAGGTCATATCAGGATGGGTACCTACAGACTTGTGACAGTGCGCACTCATGGCAACTTTATAGTGCTGCCCCACTGGGAAATCAGGGCACCAGCACCATGACCCGATATCCCCCTCAGTCACATTATCCTGACACGGAGCTATCCAATCCTTGCCCTATCCTAGCAATGTCAAACGCCAAGCCAGAAAGCGACTAGTATGAATTCTGTAATGCAAGTCATTGGTTTGACTCTACTGGGAATCGAATTCTCGATCACCCACATGGGAAGCCTGCACTCTACCGATTCGGCCACCGCGTCTGATTGGATATAATGGTATAAGTCATTGAACCTGGAATTCTTTAATTCAATGGTAATTCAGTAACGTAGACCCCGATTTAAAGCTGCATAGTCCGATAAAGCATCAAATTTTCAAAACCAAAACAATTAGAATTTATTTTACATATCGGAATTTATTTTACATATCAGAAAAATTAAAAATAAGAAAAGCTTCTTCAGTGTTATGTGTGGTCTACTCTAATGTATGGGGCTGAGACATGGACAATCTCTAAGAAAATGTACAAACGTTTAGCAGCATTTGAGATGTCGACTTATCGAAGGATGATGAAAATATCATGGACAAAGAAGATCACCAACAAAGAAGTTCGCAGAAAAATAAAAAATAAGAAACGCTTGTTTGCCACTATACAGACAAAGAAACTTATTTATTTTGGCCACATCATTCGTCAGAGTTCAATATACCGTACATTGTTGGAAGGGAAGGTGAATGGCAGCAGAGGGAGAGGGAGACCAAGAACATCATGGTTTACAAATATTTCACAGTGGACAGGCTTGAATTATTCACAGTCTATCAGAACAGCACACCATCGGGACAAGTGGAGAACCATTGCATCCAACCCTCGACTAGAGGATGGAACCATTGATTGATTGATCGGAGTTATATACTGATGCACTTATCAAACATTTGTTGGCACATAGAAGGGAATACGGAGCCAATTTAATAGAACCTGTAACTTCAGAACCCCATGGCATGCTTGGGTTTTATGGCGTTCTTGCCGAAACAAATTTTACATGTTTGCCTTTCGAATGTCTCGAAAGTTGGGCCTTCAAAATAAAAGTTACTTCAAACTAAAATAAGGCCGATCATAACAAACAATTTAATAATTTTATCTGAGAAAAATTACAGAAATTCAAAACCATCGGACTATGCAACTTTAATTAATTATCTCATGTATTGCGATATAATTGCGGTAGCGTGTCCACCTGTGAAGGCGTCGATCATCCGATCAATCCTGCTCAGTGGACACATTTGCAGTTTGGGCTATTTTCCGTTCCAACCAGTGGTTCACAACTGTTTCATCAAAGGCGGTGGTATGTGCTGTCCTGTTTGTTGGAAAGTGCATATATAAGACCCCTTGGTTCTTATCTGAAAGAGTAGCCTATGTCGTGGCAGCGGGTTTCCTCAAAAGAAATACGTCAGAATGACCACATGTTTGACATCCAATAGCCAATGATACGAAAATCAATGTGCTCTAGCGGCGTCGTTAAATAAAACAAGCTTTACTTTGCACTATAAGTACTAACATAGGTAGGTGTGTAGGTAATACGGCCTCAATGGTCAACTGTGCCATAGTACAACAGCCCCAGACACACTCAAACACAGAAGAAAGTAGGATAGAATTGAATACTGTGTACAGCAAGTCAGGTCTTGGGCGTTGCCCCTATGGCATTGGTCAATACATATTTGGTTGGTTGTTGTCCTGGCAACATCTAAGGTCATATCAAGACGGGTACCGACTTGTGACAGTGCACACTCATGGGAACTTTATAGTGCTGCCCCACTGGGAGACTAGGCCACCAGCACCATGACCCGATATCCCACTCAGTCACATTATCCTGACACTGAGCCAACCAGTCCTTGCCCTATCCTAATGATGCCGAGCGCCAGGCTAGGAAGCGACAAGTATCAATATTGGAAGTCATTGGTTTGACTCGACCAGGAATCGAACTCCCGACCTTCCACATGGGAAGCCTTCGCTCTACTAATTAGGCCATCGCATCCACCGTTAGGTGTATGCAGCCTTTAGGGGTATTTGCATATGGTCTTTAAGACGATCTTTATAAGGCGTTTAAAGCTATTTTATGTAATTTGTATCGCTATATAAAATGGTATTTCAGGCTGTTCTCTGTTGCTTTGGCCTAATCGGTAGAGCACAGGCCTACCGTGCGGGAGATTGGTAGTTCAATTCCTGGTTGAGTCAAACCAATGACTTACAAAATTGATACTTATCGCTTCCTAGCCTGGCGCTCGTCATCAATAGGATGAGGCAAGGACTTGTTACCTCAGTGGCAGGATAATGCAACTGAATGGGATATCGGGTCATGATGCCAGCGGCCTGATTTCCCAGTGGAGCAGCACTATAAAGTCGCTATGAGTGCGCACTGTCACAAGTCGGTAGCTGTCCTGATATGACCTTATATGTTGCAAGGATGTAAAACTCCAATAAGCAATTGTTGCCTTTAAGGCTACTTTATGTTGTCTCCCAATCTAGTCACTGATGATTCCTTAAGGCTCTGTCACACTTCACCGGATTGGGGAAACGGAAAGAAACCGAACAAAGTCCAGTGGAATACTGTCAATGTCTGGTTTCTATATGGTCTGCATCCGGTGTTTCTGTTTTGTATCCGGTGGTGTCGGGCGTCTATGGTGGCAAGTTTTGAACATGCACAAAACTTGGAACGGATGCTGCTGGATTGACATCTACAGTTCTTGCCCGGTCTGAGTTTGTTTAGTCCGCTTATCGTCCATTGGCTATCCGTTCATGTACATTTCATGTCCGTTTAATGTTTGTTTGTCCGGCAGCCTTTGACCCGATATCGCAACATTTTGACACATTTTTATACATTTTTATACTTATCACGCCCAACCACCACCGGACTAGAAAATTCTGTCCATTGCTCAATCCGGCATAGTGTGACAGGCACTTTAGCCATTACAACTGACGTTATCAATTAACGACAGCAAATTAACTGCTTTACATGATTTTCTTTTGCTTCATGAAATAAACAGAGAAAATCAACAACTCTGGTCTCTCTGTCAAAAAGACTAGAAATTATCCATTGGAAACTGGGTTTTTTTGGTCGTTTCTTTAGTGGGTTTTTTGTTTGTTTAAATGAAGGCATCTGGTTTCAATGACACATTTTAGAATTCCTGAGGACGCTGGGGCCATGACCCGATATCCTACTCAGTCACATTATCCTGACACTGAGCCCACCAGTCCTTCCCTATTCCTAATAATGCTGAGTGCCTGGCTAGGAAGCGACAAGTATCAATTTTTGAGTCATTGGTTTGACTCGACCAGGGTTCGAACCGACAAACTCATGGGTTTGGATCCCCCAATCTCCCAAAACAGAAGATGGACGCTCAACTCATTCGGCCACCCGTCTGGTCTCCTGCAGAATGTGTTTGCTTGTAAAACATTAACACATTAAGCAGGACAGATCTCAATCTGTTGCTTATTTACCACCCGCTTCATCTAGCAGTATTTATAGCACCTAAGGTCAATTGAGGTCTTCTGAGGTCAACTGAGGTCAGGGTAGGTCAACTGAGGTCAGGTTAGATGTACTGAAGGTCTTCATGAGGAGAAGGTGCTATCCCAGAAGAGCCGTCAACTCAGGGAAACTTGTCTATTCCCCACTAGTTTTCCTTATGGGTTATTGTTCTCCCTTGCTGTCCCTTGTTCGCCCTTGTTCTTTTCTGTTCTGCATTGTTCTCCCTCGTCCACCTTGTTCTCCCTTCTCCACCATCACTCTCCTTTCTGCTCCCTTCTCCCTCACATCCCTTTCTTCTCCTTTCTCCTTCCTTGTTCTCCCTTCTCCATCACTCTCCTTTTTTCTCCCGTTTCCTTCCTTGTGCTCCCTTCTCCCTCACTCTCCTTTCTTCTCCCTTCTCCTTCCTTGTTCTCCCTTCTCCCTCACTCTCCTTTCTTCTCCCTTCTTCCTCTCCTTTCTTCTCCCTTTTCCTTCCTTGTTCTCCCTTCTCGTTCACATTCCTTTCTTCTCCCTTGTCGTGCCTTGTTCTCCCTTCTCCCTAACTCTCCTTTCTTCTCCTGTCTCCGTCCTTGTTCTCCCTTCCCCCTCACTCTCCTTTCTTCTCCATTCTCCTTCCTTGTTCTCCCTTCTCCCTGTCCTTTCTTCTCCCTTCTCCTCCCTTGTTCTCCCTCCTCTCTCACTCTAATTTCTTCTCCCTTCTCCTTCATTGTTCTCCCTTCTCCCTCACATTCCTTTCTTCTCAATTCTCCTTCCTTGTTCTCCCTCCTCTCTCACGCTAATTTCTTCTCGTCTCGTGCCTTGTTCTCCCTTCTCTCTCACTCTCCTATTTTTGTCTCCCATCTTCCCTGTTCTTCTTTATTCTTCCGTGTTCTCCCTTCTATCCCCTCACTCTCCTTTCTTCTCTCTTCTGCTTGATTGTTCTTTATTCTTCCCTGTTCTCCCTTACTCCCGCTTGTTCTCCCTTGTTCACAGTTGTTCTCTCATATTCGCCATGTACTCTCCCTCACTCTTCCTTGTTCTCCCTTGCTCTCCTTATTCTCCTTTAATCTGTGTCCGTCTCCTTTGTTCTCCCCTGTTCGTCCTTGTTCTCCCCTGGTCTCTCTTGCTCTCCTTTGTTCTCCTTTAATGAGTGTCCGTCTCCTTTGTTCTCCCTTGTTCTCCCTTGCTCTCATTTGTTCTCCCTTGTTCTCCTTCAATCTGTGTCTGTCTCCTTTGTTCTCCCTTGTTCTCCCTTGTTCTCCCTTGTTCTCCCTTGTTCTCCCTTGTTCTCCCTTGTTCTCCCTTGTTCTCCCTTGTTCTCCCTTGTTCTTCCTTGTTCTCCCTTGTTCTCCTTTAATCTGTGTCCGTCTCCTTTGTTCTCCCTTGTTCTCTTTTGTTCTCCCTTGTTCCCCCTTGTTCTCCCTTGTTCTCCTTTGTTCCCCTTTATTATCGCTCCCCTACTTTTCCCTAACTCTCCCTTATTTTCTCTCTCCTTTATTCTCCCTACTTCCCCTAACTCTCCCTTCTCCTCCCTGGTTCTTCCTTATTTTCCTTCCTTCTCCCTTCTCGCTCTCCCCCCTTCATTCCCTGGATCCCTCCATCATTTCCCCCACACCTTACAGAGCTCTTCTCAACATCCCCATTCTTGAACCAGACCAAATCCCAGAACCCTACACCCCTCCACCCCTCCCCCCTCCCACTTCACCACATACCCCCCTCCCACTCCCCCCACCCCATCTCCACCGGAAATTCCCCACCCGTGACTTCCGGTTCTCTTTACCTCCACGACCTCTGACCCCAATTCCCCCCCCCCCCAACAATCTCCCTCCCACGCCTACTTATCCCCATTCCCCGCCTCACCTCACTCTAAAGCCGTGTTCACACGGACAAAATATGAAGCGATTTAGGCAAGGCGAATCATATGAATCGATTTAGTTTGAAAGTGTTTCGCGTTCACACGGGCAGTGCTTTGAATCGGTTTAAGGCGGAAGTGGATATCTGCGCATGAGCAAGTCCAGACTAACCAGCGCCATTTTGGGTTCGTCGAGGTGGGCACGAGAGAGTGTGGGTTCGACCTAGATATGTATTTACTGAATCGTATTGGTTTGGAACGGTCAAACTTCTGCTGGGCAGTGAAAACCTAAAAATAAATGATGAAAGAAATATCTGTGCACCTCTAGACCAAATTATATTATATAGTGTGAGGTGCTTAATCCACCTCAAGTAAGTCGGTTGCGTTCACACGGGCGAGATGGGCCGACCTAAGCTAGTTCGCTTCATATAAACTACCTCGCGAGGTGGTTTATATAAAGCGAATCATATGAATCGATTCAGCCCTAATCCGCCTCACATCGCGTTCACACGGCAAAATGTGAGGCGAACTAGGCAAGGCGCTTTATATGAGGCGGATTAAATCGCCCGTGTGAACACGGCTTAAGTCTAACCACAGAGGCTCTTTCCACCAAACCTGACAATGCATGGTAGCCGTGTCTTAGTCTCAGTGCTCCCCAGTACCAAGACCACCGGTTTTCTATGTTGAATGCGAGAGGCCACTGACAACTCTCGCCACATGCGGCAAAGCGCACTGACCGCTCAGGCAAGGAGCCGCATGGACAGGTAGATGTGGACAGGGTGATTGTATCGGGGAGCCTAGGTAATGTAACAGTCACGTATGCTCGCCCCGGAATGGCAAAAGGTGTGGGGGTTCGAATCCTGATTTAGGCACAATATTTCTCATTTTCATCACTCCCACGACACTAATATATTTTTCTTTAAAAAAAAAAGAGAGAAATAAAAGAAATTCAAAACCGTTGAACTAACCAACTTTAATCAATGAATTTAACAAACTGCCAACAATGGCAATTTGGGTTCTCGCTCGACTGTTCGTTGGTTGGCTAGTTGTTGGAGCTTTACGTGGTGTTCTCTGTGGCAGAGTGGTTAGAGTGTCTGACTTTTTTCTAGGTGGGAGCACTAATCTGAAGGTCGATGGTTCGATTCCCCATGCCCCCATCTCTGCCAATTTGGATTTCCACCGCTGTGTATAACGTACAGCGACATCAAAGGCCAGTTGCTCTCATACCATGTCTATGTGGTGTGGGAGGTTAAAAATCCCTTGGGTCGGTAAAAGTGTAGGCTCGGGCTTTCTATCGACAAACTGTCTAATGGTGAAAACAAGCCTATTCAGGCTTATCCATGATAGGCAGTATAAATCTTCAACAACAACGTCCTTGCAACACCCAAGGTCATAACAGGATGGGTAGAAACTTGTGACAGTACACACTCATGGCGACTTCATAGTGCAACCCCACTAGGAGACCAGGCCGCCAGCACCATGATCTGATATCGCACTCACTCACATTATCTTGACACTGATATTTGGTTCGTTGTTGTTGTTTTACGTCCTAGCAACATCTAAGGTCATATCAGTATGGGTACCAACTTTTGATAGTGGACACTCATAGCAACTTCATAGTGCTGCCCCACTGCTGGCACCAGGACCCGATATCCCACTCGGTCACATTATCCTGACACTGAGCTAACCAGTCCTTGCCCCATCCTATTAATGCCAATCACCTGACTAGGAAGCGGCAATCATAAATTGTGTACGTCATTGGTTTGACTCGACCAGGGTTCAAACTCCTGGGTTGGAATCCCACGATCTATCAAAACCGAAGACGGATGCTCAACTCATTTGGCCATCTCCTCTGGTCCCCGACTGTTGGTATGGGGTCCCTTGTATGTGTCTGCAACAGGCCCCCATGTGGTCAACTTTGTAACTAGTGACCTAGTTTTTGACCTCGCTTTAATAGAGCAGTGAGACACCGGGTAAGGAGAGAATACTTCATGGCTCCAGTTTAAGCCCCAGTCACACATAGCCGGACGAGCCCCGGATTTTGAGCCGCACCACCCACGTACCAATGGCCCGGACTGTCCCGGACCGCCACAGATAAAATCACTGTTTTCGTCGAGTTTTGCCTCGCAGTCACACCTTCCCGGACGAGCCCTGGACGAGCCCCGGACCAAAGGCCGGACCACCCTGGACTGCCCCGGACCACCCCGGACTGCCCCAGACTGCCCCGGACCACCCCGGACCACCCCCAAACCGCCCCGGACCACCCCCAAACCGCCCCGGAACGGCCCTGGATGAGCCCGGACTGGGCCGGACCGGCCCCTGACTAACCCGGACGAGGCCGGATCACCCCCGGACTGCCCCCGGATCACTCCCGGACAGTCCGGGAGTGGTCCCTGCCTAGGTCGGGGGTACTCCTGGATAGTCCGGGGATGGTCCGGGTCAAACCATGGCTCAAAATGACCCCGTACCACCCCGGGACAGCCCCGGTCCACCATGGAACACCCCCAAATTACCCGGACCACCCCCGGACCACCCCCAGATCATGCTGGATTGAGCCCGGATCGCAAAATCCCCCAGACCACTCCGGATATTTTAAACTTTTTAAAACATCTGGGGCTGAGCCCGGACGGCGCCGGACGAGCCACGGATCAGGCCGGATCAGGGGGGGTCGCCACGGACGATCCACGGACGAGCCCCGGATCACCCCGGATCGCTCCGGACCACCCCAGATGGCAGTCCGGGGCTCATCCGGCCCCTGATCCGGGTATGTGTGACTGGGTCTTTAGTTCCTAATGCTTGTCCCTCCTCAGGGAAGGAAGTCTCTGCTTGGAGAGTGACAGCCTCGGTTAAAGGTCAACGCACGGGCTGACTTCCGGTTTCACTTAAAGGTCAATGAAAGCGCTGATTTCCGGTATCAGTTAAAGGTTACAGGTTACTGCAGACAATTAGCCGCCTCCTACCTCCTTCCCCATCGCCCCCTCCCCCCCTCCCTTCCCGCCTACCTCCCCCCACAACAATTCAAGCTGGCTTTGCAGCGGCATATTTAGGAGAATTTACCCCCGCCCACCCCCATCCCCTCTCTAAAAAAATGTTAAATATGAGTGGAATGTCTATCCAAATAAACCAGACGGAATGGCCGAATGGGTTAGAGCATTTGTCTCCCGTGTTGGTAGATCATGGATCTAAACCCTGATTGAGTCAAACCACTGACTTAAAAATTCTATACTTGTCACTTCCTAGCCAGGCGCTCGGCATTATTAGGATAGGGCAAGGAGCAGTGGAATGAGGAAGACCAATCGTCCGTGATTGAAATTTTCCCTGCTTAAACAACTAATCTAACCCCCCAAAGAGTCATCAAAATGCACCATTTTGATGCTTGCTTTGTTTTTTGTTGTTGTTTTACGTCCTAGGAACATCTAAGATCATATAAGGACGGGTTATTTTGATGCAATAAAAGCGATTCTTGGGGTGTAGGGGGCGGGGAGATACCCCCAAACACCCTATGTTTGGAAGCGCCGCTGGTTCTTAGACGGTCGCGAACATTACTTTGCTCTTAGCTTCATCCGGAAGCCCCCCCCCCCCCCCCCCCCCCCCTATGGTTTCATTTCCGCCGGAATGGTGTTTTCCGGTTTTTGCGCATGAACTCTTCATATATATATATACACATATATACATAATTTATATACATATACACAGGCATACAAAGAAGATTGGATCCCATATATATATAGTAAAACCACCCTATCCGACCAACTCCACATATCGACCACTCCCCTATATCGATCACTTTATTTGGGTCCCAGCAATACCATTGTGACCATATTCTAACCGCCTAAATCAACTACCTCCCTAAATGGACCACTTAAACTCGGTCCCAAGGTAGGTCGATTTAGAGAGGTTTTACTGTACATATATTATATGCACACAAAGAAGATTTGATCGCAGATCCTGATAGAAGCCCCAATCACCAAAGTAAATAGAGCCACCAACAATGGCAGTGACAGTGACAGTGACAGCTACAGTGGCCATATATTTGACAGGTCTATCTACCCACACCTCATATTTGACAGCAAACCACCTCCTCCTCCATTCGCCATCCCCATCTCCCTTCCTTCCCTTCTTCCACCCTCACTTCCTCCTCTTCTCCCCTCCTCTCTTCTTCCTCTTCTCCCCTCCGTCCATCTCTCTTCCTCCTCTTCTCCCCTTCTCACTTCCTTCCACCCTCACTTCCTCCTCTTCTCCTCTCCTCCCCTCCTTCCATCCTCTCTTCCTCCTCTTCTCCCCTCCTTCCATCCTCTCTTCCTCCTCTTCTCCCCTCCTCCCCTCCTCCCCACCTTCCACCCTCCCTTCCCCCTCCGCTCCCCTCCTCCGATCCTCCCTTCCTCTCCATCCTCCCTTCCTCCACTCTTTCTCTTCCTTCCCCTCCAGCCTCCCCTCCTCGCCTGCTCTCCGCCTCGCCCTCCCTTCCCCCTCCCTCCCTTCCTCCCCCTCCCTCACCCCACTCCCCTTTCCTCCCCCCTCCCTCCCCCATCCTCCTCTCCACAACTGATGAACAAACCGAACTGACAGTGACACCACGCCAGCAACGACGCACCACCAGTACCCACTCCCACCCCAAGGTCACATGTCGCGTTGCCCAAGGTCACATGTCGCGTCGACCAAGGTCACAGAGGTAAAGTCTTCTGAAGTCCGATATGATCAGGGGGCATTATAAATACACACACATAACTGTCATGGGCGCCCTTCGCTAACAAAAAATTACAAAAAATACAATAAATAATAAAAATAACTGGTTGGTTTTCTTTAAATAACAGGCCTTTGCTATAGAAACTAAACGCTCCCCATTCCCCACTTCTTTGCATACTCCGACACCTCTTGTGATGTGAAAATAAAACACACTGGCAGCCTTAGTAAGGATCGGCGAATGAGTGGAGGTCATATTGCGCCATCTCAGCTACAAACATTAAAGGCTCTGTCACATCTCGCCGGATTGGGGAAACGGAAAGAAACCGAACAAAGTCCGTTGATATCCGGCAAAGTCCGGTTTGTGTCTGTTGCATATCCATTGATATCCATTGATATCCGGCCTCATCTGTTACAAGTTTTGAGCATGCAAACGTGTAACGGATTGCGCTGGACTGACATATGCGGTTATTATCCATTACCGTCCATTCCCAGTCCGCTCCCAGTCCGCTCCCCGTTCGTTTCCCATCCGTCCTTTCCCCGTCTGTTCCCATCCTTTCCCGTCCGTTACCATCCGTTACCATCCATCACCGTCCATTCCCGTCCGTTACATATCCATTACACCTCCGTCGCCATTCATTATAGTTCTTTTTGTATACAGAATTGTCAATTGGTCGTTAGATATGTTATCAACCGTTACAGTCGGTTACCGTCTGTTGCCCGTCCATTACCATCTGTTACCCATCCATTACCGTCCATCGCAGAATCACACCAGACTAGAATATTTTTGTCCGCTCTATCCATTTTCTCAATCCGGCGAGGTGTGACAGGGGCTTTATGTTCACAATGAAGAGTGAGTTCCAGCGTTTGTTAACGCGTCACTTCTGAGGAAATGGCAAAGTTGATACGGGTATAGAAAAAAATCCTCCAATGCGACTAACACTTGTCAATGCCCATTGGAGGAGAGGTGGCCGCAGGTGGCGCCACCGGTACAGTGTGGAGTCTTACGGAGTATAACAATCGGTAGTATCAATAATATCAGTAATATCAATTAATATCAATAATTAGAACAATTCCCTTCCGTATATTTATACTCCCATATTGCGTTAGGCATCACACATATATATGCTGTATAAGCCGTTATACGAGTATAATAAGGCTGGAAGCTTCCATCTGCTCCCCAGCCCTATCTACTCCCCCAGTCATCGACTGGAGGAGCCTGATTAACCTACAAACTTCCATCCTACTCACACTCAGATCCGTTGTGGGGCGCCACCCGTCTGTGTACGCGTCACTGCCCCCCCTCCCTCCCCCCATCATACACTCACTAGACATCGTCCCTTCCTCCTCTTATCCGCTCCGTCTATCATCCCTTCCTCCTCCTCCCCTCCTTCCATCTTCCCTTCCTCCTCTTCTCCCCTCCTTCCATCCTCCCGTCTTCCTCTTCTCCCCTCCTTCCACCCTCCCTTCCTCCGCTTCTCCCTTCCTTCCCTCCTTCCATCCTCCCTTCCTCCTCTTCTCCCCTCCTCCCTTCCTTCCACCCTCCCCTCCTCCTCTTCTCCCCTCC
>JASIRB010002607.1:0-63884 GCA_030323885.1 Branchipolynoe longqiensis | reverse complement strand
CGCTGGAGATTTCATTCCCTGAAATGAATGATTATCCACTTCAATTGTCACGATCGACATAATCGGATGTAGATGATGGTGGAGGTGGTGGTGGTGGTGGTGGTGGAGGTGGTGGTGGTGGTGGTGGTGGTGGAGGTGATGGTGGATAAGGAGATAATTAGATGAGAGAGGAGAGAGAGAGATGTTAATCGCATGAGGGATGCAGGGGTTGTGAGCTTCACATTGTGTGAGTAGGAGAATAGGTTAGAATAAAGTTGATAAAGGTAAAGATTATGAGGAGGAGGAGGAGGAGGAGGAGGAGGTGGAGGGGGATGCCGATGAATGTGGAAATTTAAGTGTAAGCCAAAATCGTCCAATGAAATTACGCCCATTCATCTCTGCAGGATTGGAAAGTTCACACATTCCGTGACCAATTCCCGCAGTCCACATTTTATCATAGCGATCACCCGGATGAATAATTGTAATCCCTGAGGGGAGTGAATTCAACTCTGTCAATATCCTACTTCTGATTTTCATTAATTTCATGTTTAGTATTGCAACCATCTTTCTCTCTCGCACATCACTCCATGCTTTTTTCTCTTTTTTTTGTATTGATGATGATGAAGAAGAAGAAGATGATGATGATGATGATGATGTGAGCTCTCTTGCTAAAAACTTTGCTTTGGTGTGATGGGAACTCATAATGCGAGCAGCAATAGAGGGACTACTATGGAACAGAGCCTTCTCATAATAGAATAACTGCCAACAACATTCAAAGGTTTTTCCAAACTTGTCAAGTTTCAGCGGGAAATCATTTGACAAGCAACTAGTTAAAGGTATAATAAAGGAGTTGTAATTTATCCAGGGTGTGAGCGTCATTTCCAATGGAAGTGTGTCTATCCCATTTTTCAGCACATGTCTCTTAATGTATAAAAAAGTAAAACCTGTTCGTCGTTCCTTATATGTCCAAACCAAATTGTGGTGAGCTCTGAATCCTGTATTTATAACCGATCCACTCTCATTTCTAAATAACGCGTCTGCATAAAACCCTTCAGCAGAAGTACGATTCTTCATTAAACATCTTTTATTAATGGATTTACAAGACACCTTTTCATGGGATTTCATTCCACTCTCTCCCCCACCATCAACTGACTTTATAAATAGATATGTTTTAGAATTCAAACAATATGAAGTAGTTGCTGTATACTCTTTCTTAAAGATTCCGATCTCACGTTTATCATGTTCACGATGTTTCTGACAACAATCTCTAGGTAAATAGAAACCGTTTTCCCATTTAAAGTAACCATAATCATTACAATGTCCATACAGCAAACTCAAAAACTCTTTCTTTCTTGACGGTTTCACAACATCGATGAGATCTTTCCCAGAAATCGACATATATAAACTATCCGTATCACAATGGGTTAATTCAAAGTCGCTTCTATCAATGAATTTAATTAGAAAGCAGTAATACCATTGTAAAAGAACCAACTTAGCGGTATTTAAAACAAAGAAACCGAGTTGCACTGGGATGTCTAAGCGAATTGATCGTTTACACTGCTCAATCTAAAAAATATCATCATCTAGTTCAGTCATATTTTTAAAGAGTTTTGAATTAACAGCTAATTTCGCTTTTTGAATAGAATTCACATATGAAATATTTGTATGCTTTGTCTTATCCATCAGGAGACTTCCGTAACTCGCATTACCCATAACCTTTGCTGTCTCTCCCTTAATTTGAAAATCGGGATTCGAATCTGATTCCCTACGTGAGTTTGTAATAAAATTACAAAATCCTCTAAAGCAAAACTCTAATTTCCACTCAACAACCTCCCAAATTTTTGTGACTAGAAGCCCCATACTAAGATAGAATTGTAATAGGTTAGTAGCTAGAAGTATACGCTCACCGCGCATTCCACCCACCAAAAGTCGACGTGTATTCACAGGATCTTTTGAAACTTTCTTAAATGCAAATTGTCGCATAAGGGGACTCATTCAATGGAATGTCGACATTACAAAATATAGGAGCCATTTCTGAAAAGAATTCCTTAGGAGAGATCTCCTGCTCCTTCCCTTTAGGCCATACAGCGGGAACGCGAATATCCACCTCCACCATACCTGTTAGCTCCCCACTTTCAATCGCGTTCAGGATAGTTTCTAGAGAAACGCTGTGGGGATGTTTAATGTAGAATGGTGGGAGAAATTCATTTGCAGCTTGCGCTATGGAGTTATTCTCTCACAAAAGCTTTTTAAACTCACATTCATAAAGCACCACCAAATTAAATCCACACTGTCGAATGTATTGTTCTCTAGCCAAAGTCTGAAGATGAGCCTCTTTCTGCTTTTTGTCTTTCGCTATTGATTCTGTGGTGACGGTGACGGAGGTGGGGATGTTGGAATGAAAAGAACACTCACTTGGTGGATGGCCGTGATACCAACATCCGTTAAACTCATAAATGGTGTGGGTTTCTCGACAGTAACCATCAGCGAAATGGGTCCAATTTGAAACTCTTTTCCAGTGTTGATCTTATGCTCAATTCTAATATTATTTGTCTGAGATTCCCAATTCATCCATTTATACATATCAAGATGTTTCCAGGTACACTGAGGTTTAAAGTTGTTTTCTAACTTTCGTCTAAAAGGACACAAAACAGGAAGTTTTTGAGAGAGACAATATAGATACATCGCATTAGAGTCATAACCTTGTATAGAACGACAGGGTTTCTCAGGATTATTGCGTAGAACCGTCTCTCCCACCTTAGCATATCTTTTAAAGATTATACTCGGTCCTCCAAAAGCGCAAGTCTTAATCTTGGTATAAAGATCTGCATCTCGCTCACAAAAACTTGAAAAGAAGCATTCATTCTCTTTGGCGCACTGGAATAGCAATCTTCGTGCTATTCCTGGTGCGGAGATTGCGGTTTTCAATGGATCGATTCGCATAGATATATAAAATGCTAACATATTTTCTACAGCTGTAACACATGGTTTTGTATCTAGATTCGCATAGTAAATTAGGAAATCGCGAAAGGAAGTCATTCCCCGCTCCTTCCAAATGGATTGTAAATCATTATATTTCATGCGACCAGTCTTTGGTGAAGCGGAATTGCTATCACCTTTCCTTTCCCAGTCAAGGTATTCTTCCTCAAACACATTAACACTTTTGAGTTTAGAATAGAAAGCATCATATTCAGGGAGTGCGGGATGAGAAAGTTTTGAAAAGTCGGTTAACCACTCATAAGGTAGATAACTCTTGAAATCGGGTGCTGAATAAGCGATGAGAAATTTTGAATAACTACTCCCGCTAGCATGAAAAAGACTGATGTCTAAAAATGCGAACTTTTTGGTTACAATAGCACTGTATTGATTTGCTTTTTTAACAATATAGTTCAACTCACTCCCAAGTTTGAAGTGTTTGGGGAAAGCGGATCGTACAGCTGGAAGATCATATCTACTAGAGTTAAAACCGAGGCAAGGAAGGGTGATGCAATAAGTGTTAAACCGCTCCTTTAACCGTTCTATGGAATTCAATATTCGCAATCTTATCTTTTCAGCGCACTGTTCCCGAACGCAATCGGATGAAGGCGACGTCCTCATCAACGCTTTAGACGTTTCTCCTCCTCCTCCACCTCCAGACTTCTTCTTCATAGGTGAGTTTTCTCCTAACTCCATATCATTCGCTTCAGTAGAGGAAGACATCTCTTCATTGGCATTATTATTATTATTATTATTAGTGAAGTTATAATTATTAGTGTAGTTATAATAATTATCTTCATCAATATCAACATCATCATCATCATCATCAGCATTAATATCATTAACAACCTCATTCTCCTCTTTAACTCTCACAATTGGAATATAGGAAGCTGTGGAGCTAGTAAGAGGTTGACTATAGGAAATACATAACTCATCTAGTTTCTTATGTATAGATTCCCAGCGAGTTTTTGATAGTGCTTTCAACGCTTCCTGTATCTCACTCAGGTAAATCTCCATCTTAGAAAGCAAGAGATTTAAATTTTCATCAATTATGCATTTAGGTTCTAAATAACCCGGAACATTTGAAGAAATGCTAACACAAATGGGTTTGTGCTCTGTACACCACTTTAACTTCCTTTGCTCATCATCATCATCATCATCATCATCATCTTCATCTTCATCATTTCCATTCTCAACAACATCTACACCAACACCAACTTCTAATTCTCTTTGCTGTTGGTGATGAATATTTGTGGTTGGTAGGAGACATTCAAAATCGTAAACCGCAAACCAGGGAAAGTTTTGCAAGTGAAGTTCGGTATCTATATTCAAACCATCTCGCAACTCCTCAAATATAGTTTTTGAAGGTGAATACATTCCTCCTGGATATATAAAACTGACCCTGTTCGCACAAACTTTCTCATGTCTTATGACTTTGTGTTTCAAAGAGAATAGTTTATCACAATTCCTGCAAGCATACTTGCTAGCATACGACTGCATATTCGAGATATAACCAAAATGTGAATTAAATAGATTAAGATTGAGGGGGAGGGAGTGAGAGGAGAATTGAGAGGAGTAGAGAGATATGCATGAATCGTCTTCTCGCAAAGAGTAAACATTTATACTAACACTAAAGCATGATTCTAAATTTGGTAGATCTTCTAATGACATACCTGCAAAACTCCTTTTTTTATTCTTGTGGAATTCATTCCAAACCGGGTTGAGGAAAAATAACCATTTGTCGCGTAGTTTCATAACTACACTCCGCAACTTATGTATATTCCTCTCTGTATGATAAGCTAAGCAATGAAAAAAACATAGTTGCTCTTTCCCGAGATTCGAATCACTAATTCCTTCCGCATCTAGGAAGTTATTTATAGATTTAAAAAAAAAAATGAAATCTGGAAAAATAATGGAATTGGATCTTCCAATCACAAAAGATTTTCTAAAAACATAGTAATTGACATTAGTAATGTAAACCTTATGCCATTTGGAGTTCTCACCCACGGCTTGAATTAAATGCTCCACATCAATCTTTCTAATATGATCAAATAAGCTCAATAGATCGCCTAGGTTATTAACAGAGCGTGGAAAATTGAATATTGTTGAATTAAAATAAGCGGTAAAATAACGATATTCACCAGTTTCAATCGATTTCAAAATTAAACCAAAAGCAAAATTGATCTTAAATGAATTCTTTTCAAATTCATAAATACAACAAATATGTTCTTCTAATATCAAACTATCTCCCGTATAATCCGCCATGGGGAAATTATAGATACCTCTAACCCTTCCAATATTGTGAGGCGCTAGAATAGTGTCACGATTTTCTGTATAAACCACTTGCAAAGGAATGTCAATTATCTCTCCTTCTCCCCAAGGTGGGGAGATATTTGAATCTGTTATCCATGGTTCTTGATGCGGTTGAGAACCTTCTGAAGCGTGAATCCATCTATGGGAAATCAAAAGACGCCATGATGCGAAAAGCTTACCACAATCTTCGCAAGTAATGGCGGAATGAGATTTTGAAACAGAATCAGGTTGGAATACTCCACTTGAATCTCTCTGTCTTTTAAAAAAGTTAGTTTTTTCATTCACACCACCACCACCTCCACCACCCACACCACCATCATCCACACCACCGACAGCAGAATATTCCTTTTTATCATCATCATCATCATCATCATTAGTAACAGTTCTCATGAAACGCGAAGAAGAAGAAGAAGAAGAAGATGGGGTGGGAGTTGTGTCATAATCAGCATGATATAACCGCATATGCTTATTGAGAAGTTTACTATTTCCAAATGCCACAGAACATAGAGAACATTTAACGCAATGCTTCTTCATATGGTGCAATAGTTCCTTCATGTATGAATATTCCTCACCACATTCTCCACACTTATAACAAGAAGACCTTGTGGAAGCGTCTTTCCCAATTTGTGAAATAGGAGAAGAAGAGGGAGAAGTGGGTGTAACTCTCCCAAGTTTACATCTATTCTCATGTCTTCTTCGACCAAACAGGGAGCGGAAAGTTTTACGACAGTGAATGCAAGCCAGCGATTGAAGCTCTGCACAGCAGGCGAATGCAAGTCGCTGATGCTTCGCCAAACTTGAAATAGACTTGAAGATCTTCGAACACGAGTCACACGAAAAATGCTGAAAGGATGAAGAAGATATATATTAAATACAAAATATTTATTATAACATATTTTTATTTTGAAAAACATAAATTTAAATAAGTACATAAAGTAATCAAATATATATATATCATCCACATTTATCGTAAAAATAAATCATAAAATATGTATTACAACATATTTTTTATTTTGAAAATATCTAAATTTAAATAAGAACATAAATTAATCAAATATATATATATATATAATAAAATAAATAAGATATGAGTAAACATACCTGATGTTTTCCCATGTTGTTCTTCGCTTAAATATTGCTGTTGTTCTTCGCTTAAATATTGATGCTACTTCATCAAATCTCTCTCACTAACTGATATGATGTTACCACGCTTCGAGTTTTCGGAGGGAGGGATTGTGGGGAAGCATTCTATTTTAGCGGGGCGGCGGATGCTATCCAACCCAGAAAATGTTCAATGACGTCATCGTTTGGGTCGGGTGGGGCGGCAAGATGGGGGGGCGGGGGCCGGGGTGGCGGCTGATATCCAACCCATAAAATGCTCAATGACGTCATCGTTTGGGTCGGCTGGGGGGGGGGAAAGATGGGGGGGGGGGGTCGGGGTGGCAGATGGTATTCAACCCAGAAAATGCTCACTGAAAATGCTCAAAGACGTCATCGTTTGGGTCGGTTGGGGGCGGAAAGATGGGGGGTCGGAAAGATGGGGGGGGCACCCCCGGGGGGGGGGCCGGGGTGGTCGGGCATATCCAACCCAGAAAATGCTCAATGACGTCATCGTTTGGTCGCTGGGGCGGAAAGATGGGGGGGTCGGAAAGGAATGGGGGGGGGGGGGGGGGGGCGGGGGTGGCGGATGATATCCAACCCAGAAAAGACTCAATGACGTCATCGTTTGGGTTGGCTGGGGGCGGAAAGATGGGGGGGTCGGGGTGGCAGATGGTATCAAACCCAGAAAATGCTCAATGACGTCATCGTTTGGGTCGGCTGGGGGCGGAAAGATGGGGGGTGACAGATGGTATTCAACACAGAAAAGACTCAATGACGTCATCGTTTGGGTCCGCTGGGGGGGCAAAAGGTGGGGGGTGGAATGATGGGGGGGGTGGGGTGGAAGGGTGACTGATGATATCCAACAATGAAAATACTCAATGACGTCATCGTTTGGGTCGGCTGGGGGGGAATGATGGGGGGGCAGGGTGACAGATGGTAGCCAAGGCTGAAAAAACTCAATGACGTCATCGGTTCGGTTCACACACACACACGCGCGCACACACACACACGCGCACACACACCCACACACACACAATCATAGGTCATCTAAGGACAAACCAGTCATCTAAGGACAAAACCACCCACCCAACAACAAAATAAGGGTCATCTAAGGTCAAACCTACCCCCCCCACCCTGAAAGAACGGGTCATCTAAGGTCAAACCTACCCCCCCACCCTGAAAGAACGGGTCATCTAAGGTCAATGGACTTCCTCGGAAGGGGTCATCTAAGGTCAATGGACTCTCTCAGAGCCAGGATTACGTAATTTTACGCTGAAAAGAACCCCACTATACTACTCTGTATAGTGCTGCCCCAAAGGGCCACCAGACCACCAGCACCATGACCTGATATCCCACTCAGTCACATTATCCTGACACTGAGCCAACCAGTCCTTGCCCTATCCTAATAATGCCGAGCGCCAGACTAGGAAGCGACAAGTATCAATTTTTGGTATCATTGGTTTGACTCGACCAGGATTCGAACCCATGAACTCATGGGTTCGGAGCTCCCGATTTCCAAAACAGAAGACGGACGCCGTACTCATTCGGCCACCCCGTCTGGTGACCATAAGAGGTTACCTGCGACACAGCTGGTCAGGGGGCGGGAGACTTATATCTGTGACCCCGGGGTGCGCGCTGTCACAAGTCGGTACCCGTTCTGATATGACCTCCGATGTTGCTAGGACGTAAAACAACAAGAAACAAGCAAACAGCCTGCGCTCCTACCGATTCGGGGGAGTGGGGGGGTCGGGTTTGCGGGGATTGGCGGGGTGGGGGTGATGAGTGAGGGATGAGTGAGGGCTGAGTGAGGGCTGAGTGAGGGGTGAGTGAGGGGTGAGTGAGGGCCGAGTGACGTGAGGCGTGCCGAGTAACGTGAGGAGGTGTAGGATAAGGCTGTCTGTTCGTGGTGGGTACTAATGGACAGTACGTAACCAGCGCGAGGCTGTCAGTGCTGGGTCAGGCAGGCAATTGATGGGGTTTGAAAGCCGAGGGCATTTAGGGGGCAGTTTGTTATGTGACCGTGTGGATGTGGATATGGGGTGTTGGGTCTGGGTGAGTTTGGGAGTGGGTGGGAGGTATGAGGTATGGGTTGGTTGGTGTGAGTGTGGGTGTGGGTGTGGGTGTGGGTGTGGGTGTGGGTGTGGGTGTGGGTGTGGGTGTGGGTGTGGGTGTGGGTGTGGATGTGGGTGTTGGTGTTGGTGTTGGTGTTTGTGTGGGTGTGGGTGTGGGTGTGGGTGTGGGTGTGGGTGAGGGTGTGGGTGTGGATGTGGTTGTGGGTGGGAGGAGTGCGTGTGGGGGAAGGTGTGGGTTTGGGTGTGGGAGAGGGTGTGGGTAGCGACAGGCGGGTAGTGACAGGCATGTAGTGGCAGGTGGGTATCGACAGGCGGGTATTGACAGGCGGGTAGTGACAGGCGGGTAGCGACAGGTGGGTAGCGGCAGGCGGGTAGCAATGGGTGGGTAGCGGCAGGTGGGTAGCGACAGGCGGGTAGTGTCAGGCGGGTAGCGACAGGCGGGTAGTGACAAGCGGGTAGCGACAGGCGGGTAGCAGCAGGCGGGTAGGGACAGGCTGGGAGCAACAGGCAGGGAGCGGCAGGCGGGTTGTGGCAGGTGAGAAGGCAGGTGGGTAGCAGCAGGCGGGTAGCAGGAGGCGGGGCAGTGCAAGTGCTTTCCCTGGCTTTCCCTGGATTTCCCTGGCTTTTCCCACCTTTCCCTGGCCTTTCCCTTCGTTTTCCTGGCTTTCCCTGGCTTTTCCCTGGCTTTTCCCTGGCTTTTCCCTGGCTTTTCCCTGGATTTCCATGGCAAGTGTAAGTCCGCTGAGTCAAGAGGCAACACCTGGTGAGAAGATGTTGGGTGGTGTGAGTGGAGGGTGTGTATGAGGGTTGGGTCAGGGTGGGGGTGTCACCACCCTCTCCAACCTATCACATTATCGCCCACCTGGATCAGCGACCGCCAGGTGGCACAATCCCGCCCCCTGTCCGTCAGCGGCGGTACTACACGTTGGCCACATAGTGGCCGTGTAAGGGGAACGGCAGGGACAAATCAAGGGCCACACCCGGCAAAGACTTGTGCCACACATTAGGCCACACACTGGTCATACGTAGACCACACGCAGGACATATATTGGCCACACATGGGCCACACACTGGCCATATGTGGGCCAAATAGGCCACACATGGGCCATATGTGGGCCAGATATGGGCCATACACTGGTCATACATAGGTCACAACGATGACACACACGGGCCACACACGGGCCACACACGGGGCACACACGGGCCACACATGGGCCATACCTAGGATATATACTGTTTAGATAATGGTCGCATTGAGACTCACAAACACTCAACACACACTCGCCTCACACTTGCTCACACGCTCACCTAAACACTCACCACACACTTACACACACACTCGGCCCACACTCACCCACATATTCACCCACAAACTCACCACACTCTTAGGCACACACTGTCCACACACTGCCCCCCCCCACACCCACACTGCCCACACCCGCTGCCCTACACAACAGTGCCCACACACACTGCCCAGACACACTGCCCACGCGCACACTCACAAACTGCCCACACACTGCCCCACACACTGCCCCACACACTGCCCCAACACTGAGCACACACTGTCACACACACTGCCCAGACACTGTCCCCACATTACTGCACACTGCTCCCCACACAACGCACACACTGCCCTCACACTGCCCCCACACACTGCCCCCACACTGCCCCGACACTGGCTCACACTGCCCACACACTGCCTCACACATTGCCCACACACACTGGCCACACACACTGCCTCAACACACAACTGCCCACACTGCCCCAACCACACAACTGCCCCATCACAGTGCCCCAAACAACTCACCCACACACTGCCCACAAACTGCCCCCATACTTCACACTGCCCCACACTGTATCTACACTGCCTCACACACACTGGCCCCACACACTGCCACACTTGCTCCCACACAGTCCCTACACACACACTGCCAACACACTGCCCCCACACTGCCTTCCACGCCACACACAACCCACACACTGCCCCACCCACAGATCACACTGTCCACACATACCCCACATGCCCCACCCCCTGATCCCCCCCACACAGCCCACACACTGTCCCCATACTGCCCCACACACTGATCACAGTGCCTCACACTCCCCCACACACTGCCCACAAACTGTCCCACACACTCCCCCACACACTGCGCACAACTCACTACACACACTGCACCAACACACACAAAAACCTGCGCCCCTCCCCCTCCCACTCAAACAATACCCTCTCCCACACACTTCCACCCCCCCCCCCCCCCCCCCCCAACGCTGACCACACACTATCCCCCCACAACACTCAACACTTGCCCAGACCTCCCCACACACTGCGCACAACTCACTACACACTGCTCAACACACACACTGCGCCCCTCCCCCCACACACTGCGCCCCTCACTCCACACACACTACCCTCTCCCCCCACAACTTTCCCCCTCCCCCCCACACACACTGCCCACACATTGCCCCCCATCACACACACACTGCCCTCCCCCACACTCACTGCGCCCCTCCCCCACACACACTGCGCCCCCTCCCCCCACACTCACTGCCCTCTCCCACACACTGCGCCCCTCCCCCACACACACTTCACCTCTCCAACACACACTTCCACACTGCCCCCCCCCCCACACTGCCCACACATTGCCCCCCCCCCACACACACTGCCCTCCCCCACCACACACACTGCGCCCCTCCCCCACACACACTGCCCTCTCCCACACACTGCGCCCCTCCCCCCCACACACTGCCCTCTCCCACACACTTCCCCCTCCCCCACCACACACACTGCCCAGACATTGCCCCCCCCCACACACACTGCCCTCTCCCACACACTCTGCCCACACCCACACATTCCCCTCCCCCCCACACACACTGCCCATAATTGCCCCCCCCACACACACACACTGCCCTCCCCATACACACTTTCACCACTTCCCGCTCCCCCCACACACACTGCCCACACATTGCCCCCCCACACACACTGCCCCCCCACACACACACTGCCCACACCCACACACTCCCCCTCCCCCCACACACACAGCCCAACATGCCCCCCCCACTCCCCCCCACACACACACTGCCCTCTCCCACACACTTCCCCTCCCCCCCACACAAACACTCCCACACATTGCCACCCCCCCCACACACTCGCCCCCACACACACTTTCCCACACCACCACTTCCCCCTCCCCCCACACAGACTGCCACACATTGCCCCCCCCCCACACACACACACTGCCCCCCCACACACACCTCCCTCTCCCACACACTTCCCCCTCCCCCCACAACACACTCCCCACACATTGCCCCCCCCCCACACACACACACCCCCCCCCAACACACTGCCCTCTCCCACACACTTCCCCTCCCCCCACACCACTGCCCACACAAACACTGCCCACACATTGCCCCCCACACACACACTCCCCCCCACACTCCACTGCCCACACCTCCACACTTCCGCTCCCCCCACACACCTGCCCACACATTGCCCCACACACCCCCCCCAACACACTGCCCTCCCACTCACACCCCCCTCCCTCCCCCACACCACACTGCCCACCACATTGCCCCCCCCCCCCCCCACACACACTCCCCCCACACACACTGCCCTCTCCCACACACTTCCCCCTCCCCCCACACAAACACTGCCCACACATTGCCCCCCCCCCCCCCCCACACTCCCCTCCCCACACACACTGCCCACACCCCCACACTCGCCGGCTACTCTCTCCATGGGTCAGCCGGTCGCTGCTCTGTGACACGTTGACAGCTCGGCATTCAGTGGTGACAGTGACAGAATGGCTAATGCGGGAAGCCGCCACCAGGGCGCGTGGTGGTCAGGTCTTTCACCGGAAGGTCCAGTTTCTGCTTCCGCTTCACTGACCAGATCTGCGCGAACCTACTACCCTAGTCCGGCTTTGGTCATATAAATAAAAGAAATTGCAGTTTGTTCTCTCTCTCCCACTCTATCTCTGCACACACACTACCCACACACTGCCCACCCACTGCCCACCCACTGCCCACACACTGCCCACACACTGCCCACAGAATGGTAGCAGGATGAGAATACTGTCTATGTCCCAATAGACACGCACTGCACGAGTGCAGACACATGGATGCGCGTCTATTCAAAGTTAAAGAATTTCATGGATTTGTTTTTGTCGTGCCTCTGAAATAAAGAGGGATTGTCTTATATTATGTGCATTCAATCTGAATATGATCATAAATTTGTGTGTGCTTTCAATCTTGAAATGGGGTGTGTGCTTCTATTGGGTAGCATGCTTCTATTGGGACATATACGGTATATCATTTCTGGCAAGAGGTTAACGCTGCGACACGCGAATAATAGTAATCTTGTAAGGTGTATAATCTGGTTAATGACAACGTCCTTCACACCCATCCTCAACCACGTGTAAAGAAGGCAACTTTTTGGTTAAGTACGAGGTGTCGTATATAATTAATAGCTGTAATAATATATGTAAAATGACTAAATATGCATGAATCGTTATTGTAAAGTACGAGTCGACACCTTGAGTTCCAGTTAGTAACTGACTTTATTTGAGTACCATCACCATTGGTTACATCCATATATCGCTGGTTCCCCGTACCTGCCGGATTGGCCTAGATGCATCACATCTCCCCTTTTATATATATATATATTTTTAATGAATCAATAAGGAACCGGGCACCATCAGTAAAGGAAAGCGACATGTGCTTAACCTAACTTACGACAATTACATGCTTGTGACAAGGTACTTGAAATATGTGTGTAGAATCTGTGTGACAAACACACCACAGCTCGCCTGCGAAACTACACGTTGTGATAAATACAACAATAATTTCATCACCCTCCCAATTGTGCAATGTCCCTCTTTTAACTTATTGTAACTTAATAGCATCGTTAATCAAAGATCCTTTATTTCATTCAATTCTTAATATTAATATAAACAATGTATATTATCATAATATCTTAGCCATTTTACCTAAACGGTTAAATTTTATTTTGTATTTCCTGAATGTGCAACAGACGTGTACTCTATAAATTACACGTTAATTACAGATCCTTTATTTCATTCAATTGTTAATATTAATATAAACAATGTATATTATACATAATACCTTAGCTATTTTACCTAAATGGTAAAATTTATTTTGTATTTCCTGACATGCAACAGACCTGTCTATATAAATTATACGATCATGCCATACATACATGTTAAAACGCATGCTTAAATGTAACTATTCAACAACTGTACATATGGTTTAACGGCATACCTGTATACTGTTACATTTAAATTAGGTACAGTACAATTTCTATGTCTAGCAAGAATAAATAACAACTATTATTCTTTGTTAGTTATGTACTTTGACTATACGTGCAATGTGAAGTATTTTGTCGGAAAGTAAATTATTTACATGCATCAGTGAACAGTACGTTGAGACAACATTTAATCAATACCACTGAACATGCTTAAAGTGTTTAAGTTCACATGGATGTAGCGATTATTGTCTTTTATTCACATGCTTTTCAGACACCCATCCTGTTTACTGGGCGAACCTCTCGGCCGTATCTAGTCGTATATGGAGTCTTTACGACCGACTTAGTTTGTTGTGTGTGTAGTGTTGCATCAACCATCTCTGAATTAAAAATGTGCCGTCGGTTTCTTTTTATTAAATGATTCTGTGCATTTAGGATAAGGTAGTCACGTGGACCTGGTGTACCTGCCCATAGAATTTTCCCAACCTGCCACTCTCCTCTGTGGTCGAGATATCTCACCCTATTGCCAATGTTTAACTTTTTGTGTTCCGGCCCTGCACTTTTATCATAGTAATTCTTTTGTACCTGTTGTCTGTGACGGATTTTGCCCTGTGTTGAGGTTTGTTTTTAAATTTTTAAATTTTTATCTAAAACGGGAATTTTTTATCTCAGAGTGCGAGACATTAGTAACTGAGCTGGAGAAACACCTACACCCTGCAAAGTTGTATTTCTATAATTTAGTAATGCTAAGTTGATGTCCTTATTGTCGACTAGTGATTTTTTTATCATTCGTTTGATAGTCTGTACGTATCTCTCCACTTGACCGTTACTTTGTGCATACATCAGATTTGAGAATATGGGGACAAATTCATATTCAGTTGCAAAACGCAAATACTCCGCACTGTTGAATTGTGGCCCATTGTCGGAAACCACATATCTGGGTATACCGTATCTACTAAAAACTTGCTTCATAGCAGCTATTATAGACAGACTTGTTGTACTTGTTAATTCCACAACTTCCGGGAATTTTGTATAATAATCGACTAACAGTAAATATGTAACGTTTTCTACATAGAATAGATCAAGTCCGACTTTAGAATAGGGTATATCGATTATTTCATGGTTAATCAAAGGTTCAGCGGCCTGTTTATTTCGAAAACCCTGACATATCTGGCAGCGTGATACTTTGTCCTCAACTTGCTTACTCAGACCCAGCCAGAAAATTGTATCCCGCGCCAACTGCTTGCATTTAACTATTCCCAAATGGGATTCATGTAGTCTTTCTAACATGTTTTTTTGTAACGGCCCAGGGATAACTATGCGGTTGTCTTTGAGTAAGATATTATCTTGTACTGTCATGTCGTATCGGTACGTGAAAAATGGTTTCACCGTGGGGTGTAAACCCCTATCATGTTTGGGCCATCCCTGTTTAGTGAACAACATAACCCTCTGTAGGGTGCTGTCTTTTGCTACCTATATTTTGATTTTGTCTAAAATGTTATTGTCCATGTCCAGAGCTGCCACCGTCATGTCGTCGTCGAATAACTCATCAGGGCTTGTTACTGTTGTATGGGCCCTGGATAATGCGTCAGGTCACTCGCACTTGTATCTGGGCTGATGCTCATCGCCACGGAATCCACTCTGGTTACTAAGTTCAGGTCGACACATGCAGTCTTTCCGAGAAGGGGTGTCCCTTCCCTCGTTATCTGGAACTTGAGATGATGTCCTTGGATCTCTATCCATGACACTCCAACCGGTTGGATGCGGTGACCAGAATACGTGACAAGGTGACATCGTGATGGAGACATGGTTAAACAACCTATCTTGTCGTAGACCTCCCTCGGGATTATATTCGCCTGGGAACCAGTGTCTAGCTTGAACTTGATCGTCGTGTTGTGCACCAGTATATCAGCAAACCACAAACTATTTTGATCAGCATCATCGTCGTTCACCGCACCCACGAACAAATCACATTCCACATCTTGTTGTCTGCTATCACGTATCCACTCCTCCTGTTCATCGGGACGTTCGACGGTCAACTCATCCACAACCGTTCTTCGCTTAAAAACACCATGACACATTTTTATGAAATGGCGTGTTTTCTTGCAGGCCAGGCACTGCCTGTCCCTAGCAGGGCACTGACCCTGCTCATGCTTGTAACCGCAATTGGGACACTTTACACCAGCCATATTTGATACATTTGACCTATATAAATGGTCTTGTTGACGATATGGCCGTTTCCATGGCGCCGCATGGTGCTGTGACGTCACGCCGTTATTATTCACTTTTGAAATGACATCGACGTTCTCATTCGACACACTGTGAGAACCATCTCCTAATAAATCTGACTTATGTTCACTTAATCGACATATATCAATGCATTTGTCCAATGATAAATCACTCGTTTGTAACAGTCGGTCTCGTAGGCTTCTGCTTTTGATACCACAAACAATTCTATCACAAAGCAGGGAATCTTCGAGTCCACCGTATTGACAATATGACACCCGGCAACGAAGATTCCTTATGTACGTGTCCATGCTTTTGGTGGACTGGTTAAGAGAATTGAATTTGTATCTTACCACCGTAATGTTTGTTTTTCCATCACAATAAGTCCTAAAGGATTGTATTAGTACCTCAATCTTGTCACGATCTTGCACAGCAATATCCAGGGTTCTATGTACTTTCTGGGCCTCAGCTCCTGCGACGTGTAAAAATACGCCGCACTGAACTCTTTCCAATTTAGAACTAACTCCCGCAGCTGTAGCATAAATTCTGTATGAATCAATCCATTGATACCAGTTCAGTGTGAGATTGCCATCTAGGTTGAGTGGCATCGGGGGTTTTAATCCAGATAATGCCATAATCCTTGACGGCTAGCCACATCTGACACCATGTAAAGTACGAGTCGACACCTTGAGTTCCAGTTAGTAACTGACTTTATTTGAGTACCGTCACCATTGGTTACATCCATATATCGCTGGTTCCCCGTACCTGCCGGATTGGCCTAGAAACATCAAATATGCTTAAAGCTGCATAGTCCGATGAAATATAAAATTTTCAAAACCTAAATAATTATCTAGATTTGATTCTATGTATATAATTTTGATATTCGTGCACATATTAAACATTTGTCACCAAAAGGGAATACTGAGGCAATTTAATCAAATCTGTTCCCGTAGGAACCTATGATATCAGAGTTTTGGTGTGTTTTCCTAAATTAATTTTGCATGGTTGCACTTCAAATATCTCAAAATTTACTTCGATCTAAAGTAAGGTAGCAGTAGATTATAATGATCAACCTAATCTATTATCTCAGAAAATGACAGAAACTCAAAACCATTAGACAGAGTAAGTTAAAGTGCACTCTATGATGCCACATACAAGAGAAGAGACAGGGACAGGCAGGAGTCGAGACAGAGACAGACAGGAGTAGATCAGAGGCAGACAGGAGTAGAGACAGTGACAGATAGGAGTCGAGACAGACACAGACAGATGCAGAGGCAGAGACATGCAGGAACAGATCTATATACAGACAAGGGAATAGACAGAGACAGGCAGGAGTAGAGACAGAGACAGACAGGAGTCGATCAGAGGCAGACAGGAGTAGAGACAGTGACAGACAGGAGTCGAGAAAGACACAGACAGATGCAGATGCAGAGGTAGAGACAGGCAGGAACAGATATATAGACAGACAAGAGAAGAGACAGAGACAGGCAGGGGTAGAGACAGAGACAGACAGGAGCAGAGCAGATACATACAGGAGTAGAGACAGTGACAGACAGGAGTCGAGAGAGACAGACAGATGCAGAGGCAGAGACAGGCAGGAACAGATCTATAGACAGGTGTAAAGACTGGGTATAAAGCAAGTGGAACCAGAGTGAAGCACACAGTAGTTGGAAGTCAAGCTGTGAAGTGAAGACCATGCTGGGAGCCGGCTGTATAAGGTCAGGTACTGGGATTATTGTTGCATAGAAGTACAGTCAAACCTCTCTATACCGACCCCGCCACAGATCGACCACTCCCCTATATCGATCGCTATATTTGGGTCCCTGCAATACTATTGTAAGGATATTCTAACACTCTAAACCGACCACCTCCCTAAATGGACCACTTAAAGTCGACCCAATGGCCGGTCGATATAGACAGGTTTTACTGTATGTGCAAATACTGTGGTAATTGGATATTGTTGTATGTTGTTGTTATTGTATCTGTGTTGCAAGAGAAAAGAAGGAATCAACTTCCTGACCAACAAAGCGTGTTCATTTAGTTCTTTGACCTGGTTTGTGTCCGTGTGAGTATGTGTTAAGATTTATACAGTTCTTTAACATGGAGTCTGTGAGTGTGACTGTGAGTACCTGCTTTGTCCTCTCTGACCAAGAGGCCGGGGAGCTGACCGTGAGTAGTACAAGGAAAGCTTTCCCTGTAGCTGGGTGAAAGGTATCAATACTATTGTAGTAGTCTGTCCATGAGCTCCACTACCATGCCGACACACTGCACCCACACTCACCCACACATTCACCCACAAACTCACCACACTCTCACCCACACGCTGTCCACACACTGAGCCTCCCAGACACACACTGCCCACACACACATTGCCCTACACAACAGTGCCCAGACACACTGCCCAGACACACTGCCCACGCCCACACTCCCACACTGCCCACAATGCCCCCCCCAACACGCCCCCACTGAGCACATGCCCATACACACATTGCCCACACGCCCACACTGATACGCTGCCCCCCACCCCACACACTGCCACACACTGCCACACACTGCCACACACTGTCACACACACTGCCACACACTGTCACACACACTGCCACACACTGCCCACCACTACAGCCCACATATCACACACACCACCACCCACACACTGCCACACACTGCCACACACTCTGCCTTGTCCCACACACTGATTCACGCTGACCCACACGCTACCCAAACTTGACCACACACTGCCACACACTCCCACACTCTCATATATGCCCAATCCTTACCATGCCCACACACTCCCGCTGACCACCACACCCACTCACATATTACTGCCCACACACTGCCCCACACACTGCCCACACATTGCCCCACACTGCCCCACACACTGATCACGCTGACCCACACGCTACCCCACACATTGACCACACACTGCCCCACACACTTCCCACACACTCTGCCATATACTGCCCACACACTGCCCTACACACTGCCCACACATTGCCCCACACTGCCCCACACACTGATCACGCTGTCCCCACACACTACCCCACACATTGACCACACACTGCCCCACACACCTCCCACACACTCTGCCATATACTGCCCACACACTGCCCTACACACTGCCCACACATTGCCCCACACTGCCCCACACACTGATCACGCTGTCCCCACACACTACCCCACACATTGACCACACACTGCCCCACACACTTCCCACACACTCTGCCATATCTGCCCACACACTGCCCTACACACTGCCCACACATTGCCCCACACTGCCCCACACACTGATCACGCTGTCCCCACACACTACCCCACACATTGACCACACACTGCCCCACACACTTCCCACACACTCTGCCATATACTGCCCACACACTGCCCTACACACTGCCCACACATTGCCCCACACTGCCCCACACACTGATCACGCTGACCCACACACTACCCCACACATTGACCACACACTGCCCCACACACTTCCCACACACTGTGCCACACACTGCCCACACACTGCCCTACACACTGCCCCACACATTGCCCCACACTGCCCCACACACTGATCACGCTGTCCCACACACTACCCCACACTGACCACACACTGCCCCACACACTTCCCACCCACACTCCATGCCCCACTGCCCACCACTGCCCACACACTGTGCCATATACTGCCCACACACTGCCCTACACACTGCCCCACACATTGCCCCACACTGCCCCACACACTGATCACGCTGTCCCCACACACTACCCCACACATTGACCACACACTGCCCCACACACTTCCCACACACTGTGCCACAAACTGCCCACACACTGCCCTACACACTGCCCACACATTGCCCCACACTGCCCCACACACTGATCACGCTGCCCCACACACTACCCCACACATTGACCACACACTGCCCTACACACTGCCCCACACACTGCCCACACATCGGGCCTATCACCCTATCATAAATTAAAGCTGCATAGTCCGATAAAAACACATTTTCTAAATCAAAACTCTTATCTAGATTTGATTCTCATCATCATGCTGTTGGTCGCGACGCGACAAAGACTGCTTTCGTTACTTGACTGCTGCTCTCCATTTAGCTCTCTGCTGTGCGAGTTGCGTCCATGAGTCGGTCTTTAAAACATTTCTTGAAAGCTGCCTGCAAAAGTGTTGAAGTGCTGCTGGCTTTTGCAAGTTACCAGCGGCACTCTCTCGGGGAGCAAATAGAGGTTTCACACCGGCAAGAACATGTCAAGACAGGAGCAAAAATATTTGTCCCTGCAGTGGCTGGTTGGGAGATGTTGGGAGTTCCATACATCAACCGCCCTTAATGCTGCCACAGTGACTTGGTTTTCTGTTTAGGGTTTGCTCCCTTAGCCTTCGGTTCTGTCAAGAACCTGTACCACAAGGTAGTGGTTTACAACTCTGCATGGCAGGGGCATCAAACTCCCTGAGGTATTGCTATACCTGCAATACCTGCATATACATGCATACCTTGATACTGCATACTTTGATTCTACATGTCCAATATAGATACTGGTGTACTAATGAAAGCTACATAGTCCGATGAAAACAATACATTTTCAAAACCAAACCATTTATCTAGATTTGATTCTACATATCTAACTTAGGTACTGGTGCACTTATTAAACATTTGTCACCACATAGAAGGGAATAGTGAATCAATTTAATAGAATATGTTATTGCAGAAGCCTATTGTGTCAGAGATTTGTCATGATTCCTAAAACTTATTGTCATGGGGGTGATGAAAATGGGAAATATTGCGCCTAGAGCAGGACTCAAACCCACATCTCATTGCATTCCGGGCCAGTGTGCTAAGCATTACACCACCTACACTCCCTGATATCAACACACTACCCACGCCTACCTGGCTATGTGGTTACTTGCCTGAGAGGTCAGTGCAAACCACTACACTCGTCCCCCTGGAATTGTAAGTCTTTAAATGCTTACAATTACCTACACATGGGCAGTGCACTAACACATAGATACACAGGGTAGGTTCAACAACCATACAGCGCGTAGCTTGTACAGGATCATGGTTATGGCACCAGTGTCATGGTGGGGGATGAAAATGGGAAATATTGGGCCCAGAGCGGGACTCGAACCCACATCTCTTTGCATTCCGGGCCAGTGTGCTAACCACTACACCACCTAGGCTCCCTGATATCAACACACTACCCACGCCTACCTGTCTATGTGGTTACTTGCCTGAGAGGTCAGTGCTGACTACTACAGTATAATCATTATTATACATCACCCACCTAACCTGCTGTATGTTCTATACAGCATCATGTGAAGGTGAATAATCTACCTTTCTATTCAATGCCTCATTGCTATATGGTGCAGGTAAGTTATGTTGCTAGCATCGTTCAATAGACTGACACTGTGTAATCACCTGCAAGCATGGTTTCAGTCATCCCTACCACCAATCTTGTAACTAAAGCCATATATATATGTCGTGGGGGTGATGAAAATGGGAAATAGTGCACCTAGAGCGGGACTCGAACCCACATCTCTTTGCATTCCGGGCCAGTGTGCTAACCATTACACCACCTAGGCTCCCTGATATCAACAGACTCCCCACGCCTACCTGTCTATGTGGTTACTTGCCTAAGAGGTCAGTGCAGACCACTACATATACATACCTCTAGTTTTGTCGCTACCACCATTCTTGTAGCCAAAGTCAGATATATATACCTACCTCTCGGTGTGTCGACCCATGTATATACTTCAGGAATATATATATATAACATAGGATATATATGTGTTAAAATGATATATCTATTTACACATGTGTGCAAAGGGTATTCACACATATATATGGGTCACTCTCCTGAAAACTGGCCAGAAGTGTCACATGGAGAGTTAAAATCTAATATTTGAATCTTTTACATTTTCTGGTTGCAAATGAAAGCTGGAAATCTCCCCTTTACATCTATGTAAAAGATATATTGATGAGATATAAATTAAAGGTGTAGTCCATGATTAAGCTATGTCTTATGGCAGTATAACATGTGTTGCTGAGATGTAACACATGTTTAGGACACCACATAGTCTTCTTATTAAAAATCTAAGAAGAATTAAATAATTTCATACTTAGAAGCATATTAATCATTGGATAATATACAGAAATATGTAGTGCTTATGTTGATAAAAAAAAGGTAATTCCCAACCATGCTTTATTCACTGAATAATTAGTGTACAATATTTGTGTGGCATCCAGACACCACTGGTTACACATGTGACATCAATTTGTAATGTTATTTCTGAAGACATCAATTTAAACAAATAAATTTAAGCATGCATACATGTTAATAAATACTTCCTTTTTGATTTGGGAACTGTTTTGTTTGATATATCAATGCAATACAAGATGTTCATAAGGATTCAACCACATTCCATATGTCATGTTTCAAATGGCTGACTGTAAAATGGGTTTTTATGGTACAAAAACACTTGATAACTAAAAGGACCAACGTTGCACAGTTTATTTTATTTCCCTTATTTCTTTCATCAAATCTGAACACGAATATGAAAAGTATAAGGAAAAAAATAAGTAGAAAGTTTTTTTATTGATGTTTGAAAATCCCATCCCATGCTGACCAGTTTTCAGGAGAGTGACCCATATATATGCTGCCAGCACAGGACCACCCAGTGTTCAATGCCTGGGGCACACACTCTGATGTACACACATAGACACACATACATGTACATACACACATATACACATACACACATAAATATACATACACAAATACACGCATACACACACATATACATATACATACACACATACACACACTCACACATGTATGCATATACATACACACATACACACATACACACAAACACACACATACATATACATACACACATACACACATACACACATATATACACACATAAATATACATACACTCATACACACCTTCACACAAATATACATACACACATACACACATAAATATACATACACACATAGACACAAATGCATATACATACACATATACACACATTCACACATATATACATATACATACACATATACACACATATACATACACATACACACATACACACATACACACATATACATATACATACAGACATACACACATTCACACATATTTACATATAAACACTCACATACACACATGTACACATATATATACACTTATACACACTCACATACACACATCTACATATATATATATATATATATATATTATATATGAAGAGTTCAGACGTAAAACCATGTAAACGCCAATCCAAAAATGGATATAAACAGTGGAATCAAACCTATAAACAGTTTATTTTATTATATTCCTATTTTTTGGTTCATTGCTCCATAACCACGCAATCATATGAAAAATGGAATTAGTGAGAAGTAAACTTATTTTCATTAAAAAAAGTATTTAAACTACATTTTTTGATCGGCGTTTACGTGGTTTTACAACTGAACTCTTGATATATATATAGCGCGTATACAGACCCTCTGTATACGGATGTAAGCCAGAAGGGCTCCGGCTATACTACTTCTCTGCTAATTGCCACAATGGTGGTTCCTGGGTTCGATGCCAGGGGGAAGTGCGGCGCTGCTGTCTGCGCACGCCCCACTGGGCCAAGGTGCACTGGACTGGTCATTCGCCTGCCAGCCGCACCCCGAGCAACACCTTCGTTCTGTTAGGTAGGACTTACAGTGACTGTGTTGAAAAACAGTTAGAATTAATTTCTATATTAAGAAAACTTGGTTTTTATATTAATTTTTCTAAAGTAATTAATCCTGCTACCAATGCTAGATTTCTTGGCATTATAATAGATAGTGTAGCTATGAAAGTTAGGCTACCTGCGGATAAGGTGCAGAAGCTGAAGTTACATTTGGAAGATTTTGTTGATAGGAAGAAAGCTACTCGGAAAGAGCTTGAGCGATTAGGTGGTCGGTTATCACACTGTTCAGTAGTAGTTAAAGGAGGTCGTTCATTTTCCGCTCGGATTCATGCAGCTGTCCGTGCTCTGAAACTCCCCTATCATAGGTATAGATTAAATAATGATTTTCGGGAAGAAATACGCTGGTGGTTAAACTACGTAGATCAGTTTAATGGGGAACAAAAAATGTTATTGAACCGGACTAATAGTCTTTCTGTTTATACAGATGCGTCTCAGCAAGGTTATGGAGCGCTGCATGGTTCGGACTGGTGTGTAGGATTTTTTAATGATAACCGACCTATCCCGAAGCTTGCTCACCATAGAGTTTTAGCTCCTAAGGACTTAGCGCAAGCTCATATAAACATTAAAGAAATGTGGGCCGTAGTTGCAGCCGTAGACCGTTGGTGTATGTACTGGAGAGATTGTAATATTGTATTTATAACTGATAACAATACTGTTCGTTCAGCGCTGATGAAGGGTGTTGCAAAGAATCCAGTCATAATGAACTACATAAAACGGATATTTTGGATATCTGTTCGTTTTAATTTTAGAATATCAGCAGTTCATATAAAAACTGATTACAATATAGTTTGTGATGGTATTAGTAGGTGGGATACTCCACATCAGTTAGAAAAGGTAGCAAAGGCTGATAAATTGAATCTTCTTTGTTGTTCACATCTTTTTCATTAATTTGACAGACATTGTGTTATAGAGTTGGATTCGCTGCGGAAGGAGGCGAGAGAAATGGCGTTGCAGTATTACGCGCCTAATAGTCGTGCTACGCGTTCTATGCAAATAAGGAAGTATTTTACTTTCATCGACCAATTTCGTGGGTTGTTGGCTCCTTTGCCTTGTCCTTCCAGTCAAGTTGCTATATATATAGCTTGGCTATCGCATAGCTTGAAATACAGTTCTATTACAAATTACTTATCCGCTTAAAATTTTTTTTTACGATCTGAGGATGCAGAGCCCATAGACTATAAAAATCACACGGTGAAGACTACCTTGGGAGGCATTAAGCGGATTCTCGGGTGTGAGGTAAAAACTGCTAAGCCTATTTTGCCCTCCAATTTATTATTAATGTTTGAATTTTTGTCTGACTCCTATGGGCATATTGCTACTAGGGCTGCAATTTTAACAGGCTTTAGAGGACTGCTGCGTAAGTGTCAGTTGACACAGTCCGATTCGACCCTCAGAAGGGCAGATTTTGAGTTTTTCCCTTGGGGGATGATTGTATCTGTTAGACGTTCAAAAACTATCCAATTTAGTGAGCGTGAATTACTTATTCCTATTTCTGCATTGAAAAATAAGGCCCTATGCGCCGTCCACTGGACGAAATTGCATTTTAGTCAGGTGCCTCTGTCGCGGAACGCGTCAGCTTTTCAAGTCCCGTCTCCTTCAGGGGGCTATAAACCATTATCTTATTCGGTTCTTCAATCGACAATTAAATATTTGTGTGCATTGTCAGGGCTCGACCCTTTGGATTACTCTTGTCATTCGCTCAGGAGAGGTGGTTGTACTTTTCTGCACATGCAGGGTGCTTCGATAGAAGAAATTAAGGCTCGAGGTGATTGGAAGTCCGATTGTGTGTATCGCTACATTACCCTGCCTATTTCTGACCGTATTCTAAATGACATGCAAGTAGCAACTTCGATTGATCTTTGTACATAGGTTGTTTTTTTTTCTCTCTCTTCTTTTTTCTTCTTGGCTGGGTCGGGCGCTTCGGCCCTTGGCAGTGGCCCAGCCAGATGTCATTTGATGTGATGATTCCAATATGTCTGGTGTATCATATTGTATAGTGCATTGATTATGACTAGATACTATTGACGATGATTGTTCATCCAAGACCATGTTATGCTATTGTCATACATTACTGATTTACTGAGAATAAATGATGTCGCCCTTATGTATAACATCACATTCGGCTTCCAGCCTCCTTCGTTACACAGTATAATCCCTTTAAACCAAATTTGAAGGGACCCTAGAAATTTGTTTGGATTAACCGATCATTGGTTTAATGATCATTGGAGTAAGCGTGTATTGCACATGTAATATACAAGGTGTGTGGACACTTTGATTATTGTTTTTATGTATATACAGTATAACCCTGTTAAAGCAAGCTTGGTTAAACCAAACGATCGGTTAATCCAAACTTTTTTCGGTGGCCTGGCAAAATACTACCATTTATCATATAAAAAGTTTGGTAGGGTCTCAGGTGACCTTATAACCACATGAAAGTTTGGTTTAGCCATACCAGACTACCTTCGGGTCCAACAATTTTGTTTGGATTAACCGATTATTTAAATTAACAGACTTTGGTTTAACCAACTTTTTTATATGATAAATGGTAGTATATATATATGAGAATGTCTCAAAAGGTGCTAAGCAATATGGGACAAAACTTTGTCCATTGTAGCGATCAACATAATATCTGCTTATGCATTTGCTCAGGATAAACTGATTTGTTTTTTACATGGTGTTTCATAATCCCAATAGAATACATATTGATTTGAATTGAAGCAAATGACCTTGCGTTTTCAGTGTAACCGTTTCTGGGCCGTTTCGTGTCCATCATTACAATGGACAACAAAAAAGAAAGAGTTATCACCTTTTGAGACAGGCTCATATATATTTGTGCCTCAAGTCCAGCTTAGGACGGCAGTTAAGGCAATGTCTTCAATTAGGTAATTACTTCAACATACATGTACTTTGATTTTACTTGTTTGCACACAAGTCACGAGCAACCAAACCGGAACTCCCCCCCCCCCCCTCACAACAACTGGATCACAAGAACACTGCTCCTGTTCCCTTTATGCTCCATAGAACTAACAGTGGACGCGTTGTCGAAGGCAACAGAGCATGACACTGCGATTTGAGAGCTTTCTGTAGTGTCGCCGTAGATGGGAGTAATGATTAGCACACTGGCCCAGAATGCAAAGAGATGTGGGTTCGAGTCCCGCTCTAGGTGCAATATTTCCCATTTTCATCACCACCACAACACTGGTTGCCATGACCATGATCCTGTACAAGCTACGCGCTGTATAGTTGTTGAACCTACCCTATGTATGTAAGTATGTATGTGTAAGTGCACTGCCTGTATGTAATTGTAAGCATTAGAAGACTTACAATTCCAGGTGGACGAGTGTAGTGGCCTGCACTGACCTCTCTGCAAGTAGCCACATGGACAGGTAGGCGTGGGTAGTGTGGTGATATCAGGGAGCCTAGGTGGTGTAATGGTTAGCACACTGGCCGGAATGCAAAGAGATGTGGGTTTGAGTCCCGCTCTAGGCGCAATATTTCCCATTTTCATCACCGCCACAACACTGGTTGCCATGACTATGATCCTGTACAAGCTACGCGCTGTATAGTTGTTGAACCTACCCTATGTATGTAAGTATGTATGTGTAAGTGCACTGCCTGTATGTAATTGTAAGCATTATAAGAGTTACAATTCCAGGTGGACGAGTGTAGTGGTCTGCACTGACCTCTCTGCAAGTAGCCACATGGACAGGTAGGCGTGGGTAGTGTGGTGATATCAGGGAGCCTAGGTGGTGTAATGGTTAGCACACTGGCCGGAATGCAAAGAGATGTGGGTTTGAGTCCCACTCTAGGCGCAATATTTCCCATTTTCATCACCACCACAACACTGGTTGCCATGACTATGATCCTGTACAAGCTATGCGCTGTATAGTTGTTGAACCTACCTTGTGTATGTGTATATTATGTATGTGCATTTCCTGCATGTATGTAATTGTAAGCATTAAAAGACTTACAAGTATATAAGGGAGCCTAGGTGGTTTAATGGTTAGCACTCTGGCCCAGAATGCAAAGAGATGTGGGTTCGAGTCCCGCTCTAGGCGCAATATTTCCCATTTTCATCACCCCCACAACAGTAGTAATCGTCCCATCTTTACACCCACATAAGAAACAGTATAATTATGTTGGGCAGTTCACCGGGCACGATGGCCTAATCGGTAGAGCATGTTTGTTACATTTGATACATTTATTACATTTATTACATTTATAAGCTCAAACCAGGCGGCATGGCCGAATGAGTTAGAGCGTCCGTCTCCCGTGTTAGTAGATCGTGGGATAGCGGGTTCGAACCCTGGTCGTGCGTCAAACCAATGACTTACAAATTGAAACTTTTCGCTTCTCAGCCTGGCTCTCAGCATTATTAGGATAGGGCAAGGAGCAGTGGAATGAGGAAGAGCAATTGTCCACTATTGAAATTTCCCCCGCTTAATCAACTATTGTACCAACAACAAAAAAGAAAAAGAAATCCTGCTCTAGGCGTAATATTTCCCATTGTCATTACCCACTACAACACTGATTCCGTGACCTGGATACTGTATAAGATATGTGCAATGTGGTTGCTGAACTTACCCTGTGTATGTCCATTTAATTGCATTGCCTGTATCTAAACCAGTGGTCCACAACTGGTTCATCAAAGGCTGTGGTATGTGCTGTCCTGTCTGTGGGAAAGTGCATATAAAAGACGCCTTGCTGCTTATTGGAACGAGTAGCCTATGTGGCGGCAGCAGGTTTCCTCCAAAGAAATATGTCAGAATGAACATATGTTTGATGTCGAATAGCCAATGATAAAAGGCAATGTGCTCTAGAGGCGTCATTAAATAAAACAAACTTTTTACATTGGATGTATGTATGTAATTGTTACTGTTAGCATTAAACAACTTACGGACATGCGCAATACAAGTCCTGGGGACGAGTGTAGTAGTCTCCACTGACCTCTCAGTCAAGGAGCCACATAGACAGGTAGGCATGCATAGGGTGATTACATCAGGGAGCCTAGGTGGTACAATGGTTACCACACTAGCCCACCATACAGGTGTAGGTTCGAAACCTGCCCTTGGCGCAATATTTCCCATTTTTCATCACGATTCACGGCATATGTAAGTGAGTCAGTGTGTCCATGCGTGTTTGTATGTATATGTGTATGTTTGTAGGTATGTATGTATATGTGTATGTTTGTAGGTATGTATGTATGAGAGTAGTTGTGTGTGTATGTGTATGCATAGCTTATATATCAGTAGGTGAGTATGTATGCATTTGACTTTTGAGTCTGTGACTATGTAGTGAGTGTGTGCATGTGTGTACGTGAGTCTGTGTAAATGTAAATGTATGTGTGTGAGTGTGAGTGAGTGTGTACAATTGAGCGTGCATGCATGTACGTGAATGGGACTGTGTGTATATGTGTATGTATGTGAGTCCGTTCCAGTGTGCATGCATGTGTGCATGCATGTGTGTATGTATTCATGTACCTGAGTATGTGCCAGTGTGTATGTGTGTATGTATATGTGTATTTGGGCGCATGTATGGTGCATGTGTGTATGGGGGTGTGTATATATGTGTATATCCGTGTGTATGTGTCTAAGTGTATATACATGTGCATGTGTGTATGTGAGTGTGTGTATATGTATATATGTGCAGATTTGTGTACGTGAGTGTGTGTAAGTGTATATATATGCGTACATGTGTGTATGTGAGAGTGTATATGCATATATGTGTGAATGGGTGCATGTGTGTATGTGTGTATGTATGTGTATATGTGTGTATGTGTGTATGCATATATGTGTGTATGTGTGTATGGGTGTATGGGTGTATGTGTATAAATACACATGTGTGTGTGAGTGTGTGTATATGTATACACATACATGTGTGTATGTGAGTGTGTACAAGTATATATATATGCATACACGTGTGTATGTGAGTGTTTATATGTAAATATGTGTGAATGTGTGTATGTGTGTATGTATATGTGTGTATGTGTGTATGTATATGTGTGTTTGTGTGTATGTATATGCATATATGTGTGAATGTGTGTATGTGTGTATGTATATACATGTGTGTATGTGTGTATGTATATGTATATGTGTATGTGTATGTATATGTGTGTGAATGTGTGTATGAGTGTATGTATATTTATGTGTGTATGTGTGTATGCATATGTGGGCATGTGTGTATGTGTCTATGTATATATATATATGTGTGAATGTGTGTATGTGGGTATGTATATGTGTGTATGCGTGTATGTATATGTGTGTATGCGTGTAGGTATATTTATGTGTGTATGTGTGTATTTATATGTATATATGTGTGAATGTGTGTAGGTGTGTATGTACAGATGAACCTCGATCCAATGTACACCGATGCAACGGATTCCGGATCCAACGGACACAATCCGCTAGAGTGAATATTAGGGAACAGTATCAGCGAGGCAAGCAGTTGAAACTTGACACATTTTTTAAATGCACTTCCCACGATTATTCGATGTTGTTGTTGTTTGTTGTTGTTTGACATCCTAGCAACATCTAAGTGATCGTGGGTAGCAGTTTTTATGAACTTTAGTTCTGCATTTTGTGTTTATTTTCGTACCCCCCGGACAATTTCGTCACTGCAACGGACAAGCGGCTTTAACGGACAACTGCTCCCCCCTATTAGTCCATTGGATCGAGGTTCATCTGTATATGTATATGTGTCTGTATGTGTGTATGTGTGTATTTATATTTATGTGTGTGAATGTGTGTATGAGTGTATGTATATTTATGTGTGTATGTGTGTATACATATGTAGGCATGTGTGTATGTGTCTATGTATATATATATATATATATATATGTGTGAATGTGTGTATGTGGGTATGTATATGTGTGTATGCGTGTATGTATATGTGTGTATGCGTGTAGGTATATTTATGTGTGTATGTGTGTATTTATATGTATATATGTGTGAATGTGTGTAGGTGTGTATGTACAGATGAACCTCGATCCAATGGACACCGATGCAACGGATTCCGGATCCAACGGACACAATCCGCTAGAGTGAATATTAGGGAACAGTATCAGCGAGGCAAGCAGTTGAAACTTGACACATTTTTTAAATGCACTTCCCACGATTATTCGATGTTGTTGTTGTTTGTTGTTGTTTGACAACCTAGCAACATCTAAGTGATCGTGGGTAGCAGTTTTTATGAACTTTAGTTCTGCATTTTGTGTTTATTTTCGTACCCCCCGGACAATTTCGTCGCTGCAACGGACAAGCGGCTTTAACGGACAACTGCTCCCCCCTATTAGTCCATTGGATCGAGGTTCATCTGTATATGTATATGTGTCTGTATGTGTGTATGTGTGTATTTATATTTATGTGTGTGTATGTGTGTATGAGTGTATGTCTGTATGTATATATGTGTGTATCCGTGTATGTGTGTATGTACATGTATGTGTGTCTATGTGTGTAGATCAGAGTGTGTGCCCCAGGCGTTGAACACTGGGTGGTCCCATGCTGGCAGCACACCGTCCCCCTGCAGTTAACTCACCAAGTCAACTTATCATGAAATGATGCCTAATTGCGCTGTGAGTCCCGGCACGAATTTATGACTGCCTGCAGGTGCAGATCCCCCCCCCCACCCCCACCCCCACCTACCCCCCCCCCCCCCCACCGCCCCACCTACTCCAGTCTACCAGCAGAGAGCCGAGAGAGGTTGTACGAGAGGGGGGGGGGGCTGAAAAAAAACACATGACACAAAAACCCACCAAAAGCATAACGACTGGCACGAACAAACATACGAAAACAACAATAAAAGCACACAGTAGAAAACACACATGAACACAAAAGGACACATGTACTTTGCCATGGCCCTGATCGTGGTGGTATATATCTGAACGGTAGCTGGAGCATAGAGGTAGTAATACATAGCGTTATATAATGTATTTTATTATATCATGAGAAAGCACAAAGCTTCTTAAAGGCCAGTCTGTAGGTTATTTGTATATTAGTTCCAGGGCTCATGCTTTTGTTTTATGGATTATTTTGTTTATAAGGGGCAGTGGGAAGACAACCATTAATGGTGACACTGTTCCTGCAATTTCTATTGTTAACAGAATAGTATATGTTTGTGGAATAATGTATAGAAATTGTGAAAAAATAAATGTCTTAAAATGTCTTGTAATTAAATTCTGGAATGAAATAGTTTTTTAAATTTGAATAAAGTGAATGCTATGTATATATATATATATATACATATATATATATATATATATATATATATAGTTAACTGATGGAGTAACAATGTTCATCTGAATGCACAAATAATGGATATAGCTAGATTCATGAATAAGTAAGGTATATAGTTATATTGTAGTAACACACATGTCCATAAAGATAATATGTTGGTATTTAAATTATGCATTCCCATTTACAATGAAGTGATATTAAAACTATATAATGACAACACTATGGAACCTAAATGAGCATTATATTTATTATAAATTTAACTTATAAATAGCATATATATGGGTCGATTAAGAAATCAAATCTGCATGACATTTATGATAAGGACAGGACTTGGGTGAAAGGGAGTTGAAACAAACCAATATGGGATGGGATCCTCTCCCGCAAGCCTACATGACACCCAAGTAGATGTATAGATGTACATAGTAGGCTAAGGTATCATACGCAAACTAGACAATGTTTCTGGAAAAATACAAAGAAACTAACATCGATTATTACTAACACCCAAAACCACGAGAGACTGGCCTGAGCTGAAACAGGTAAACACCTCTCGGCAAAGGATCAGAACAAAAACATCACAGCTGTCCAGCATTGAAAACAAGCGCCCTCGCGGGGGCTTATACGTTATGGGCAGGGTAAATACCTTGTCACCAAAAAAATATATATATATTTATGATAAACTTGATTCTAAATAATGAATAAATATATGGATAAATATGAATATGCAATATATTAATTATATGAATATGCATTACATTCATAATAAACTGACCTTGCAAATAACATATGAATGGCTAATTTATGGAATATGAATATACATTATATTCATAATAAACTGAGCGTATACATAAAATATATGTGGCTAAATAATTAAATAAAAATATGCAGCATAGTTATACAAAAAGACCCTAAGCTATTAACTAACAAATATATGGCGTAATTATGGACAATGAATAGACATTCTATTTTTAATACAATGAACTTATTAACAGACAAAGATATGGCGGAATTATGAAATATTAATATCCATATGCTTGCCTCTCAAACTGTCAAGCTAGCTCGCTCTCTCGCAAACATTATTATAGCTAACATATGTATATGAGAATAAAAGAATAAAATACACTCATAATAATAAATTTAAAAAAATTAAAAAACTTTCGAGCCGAGTCGATAAGCACTCTCCCATCGCTGCGGTTTGCTGATTTAAAAACCAAAATTATCCCCTCATAAAAGGACGATTACCCCCGACCTTATTACGATTTGGGCGTAATTGCATCTGGAAGTGTGAGCGAACGTCAAGATCCATACCCGATACAACCATCACTTCCCCACTCAGCCGCCAGGGGGTGCGACGTCACAGGGAGGGGGAGGGTCACGTGACGACCAACGCTGTCGGATGTTGCGTTCGTCCACCTGCCGCCAAGTGGCAGGGTGGCATGGTGGCATGGTGGAAGGGAGGCAGGGTAGCAGGGTGGCAGGCTGGGAGGCTGGGAGGCTGGGAGGCTGGCATGGTGGCATGGTGACAGGGTGACATGGTGGTACGGTGGCATGGTAGCATGGTGGCATAGTGCCAGGGTGGCATGGTGACAGGGTGACAGGGTGGCAGGGAAGCTGGGAGACTGGCAGGCTGACAGGCTGACATGGTGGCAGGGTGGCAGGGTGGCAGGGTGGCCTACTGGCAGGGTGGCAGGGGTGCAGGGAGGCAGTGTGACAGTGTGGCAGAGTGGGAGGCTGGCATGGTGGCATGGTGGCATGGTGGCATGGTGGCATGGTGGCATGGTGGCATGGTGACAGTGTGGCAGGCTTGCAGGTAGGCAGGTTGGCAGGTTGGCAGGTTGGTAGGTTGGCAGGTTGGCTCAACTCATTCAGCCACCCCTTCTTGTCATTCTTGTCTCTGCTACACTCCCCCCCCCTCCCGCCCCCCCCCCCCCCCCCCCCCCCGGATTTATCCGACCACTACCCATCGAAAGCCAACTCCCAGCCACGGGACCGCCTTTGGCAGTGCCCATACAGTGCTGCAGATTTGCAGCCTTCAGTGTGCCAACGCGACTGAAAACTCCCCGAAAAAACAACAATACTTCCTATTATTGGTCGGGCATGGGATCCTGACCCTGACATTTCTTTTGTGTGTGATGAATTTAATTAGGGATTTTGAACCCTTGCTGAATCAAAGCAATGACTAAAACATGTATACTTGATGCTACCTATGATAGTAGAAAGGAGCAGTGGAATGCGGAAGAGCAATTGTCAACAATTGAAATGTCCTCCTGGTTAAAGCTGCATAATCCGATGAAAGCATCACATTTTGAAACCAAGACATTCTAGACTTGATCGTAGTTAGATATTGTTGCACTTATTATGCATTTGATGCAACATGGTGGTGCTCTCTGTGGCAGAGTGGTTAGAGTGTGACTTTTTTCTAGGTCGGACTGCTAAGCTGAAGCTCAGCGGTTCAATTCCCCGTGCCTCTCCCAGCACCTCTGCCAATTTGGATTTCCACCGCTGTGTATAACTTACAGCTTCATTAAAGGCCCGTTGCTCTCATTCCATGTCTATGTGGTGTGGGATGTTAAAAATCCCTTGGGTCGGTAAATGTGTAGGCTCGGGCTTTCTATCGACGAACTGTCTAATGGTAAAAACAAGTCTATTAAGACTTATCTATGATAGGCAGTATACATCTTCACGGGAAAAAAAGGGAAGGGAATACTGAGACAAATTAATTTTTAAAACCTGTCACTTTTGAAGCTTATGGTGTCAGAGTTTTTACATCCATGCCAAAGTCAAATGTGTATGTTTAAGCTTCAGACATCTCCAACGTTAGCCATTTAATATCACAGTCACTTCAAATTGAAGTAAGGTAGATTATAACGATCAACCAAATATATTTATCGCTAAAAGAAATATTACAGAAACCTAAAATAATCGGACTATGTAACTTTCAACAAAGAATATCAACACAAAAGTTGGATATTGCAGGTAGAAATGGAGGGGGTGATGAAGGCGGGGGGATAGCTTGTTTGTTTGTTGTTGTTTTACGTCCTAGCAACATCTAAGGTCATATCGTGACTGGGTGTGGGTGGCTGATATTCTGCAAGGGGCCGGATGGGGGGGGGGGCTGGAGAGGGTGGAAGGGGGTGGGGGTGGAGGGGGGTGAGGGTGGGGGTAAGATACACAGGGAAGCCAAGCAGATGACATTGCGTTGCCACCTCGTTAGCGCGGGAAATGGCGCATGCGCACGCGATAATCGGGGCCAAGCATGCGCACTGAGAACGTATAGGGGCGCTGCTTGACTAAAGTTAGTTGGTTGTTGGAGTTTTACGTTCTGGCAACATCTAAGGTCATATCAGGATGGGTACCGACTTGTGACAGTGTGCACTCATGGTGATTTTGTAGTGCTGCCCCACTGGGAAATCAGGGTGACTGCACCATAACCAGATATCCCACTCAGTCACATTATCCTGATGTCGAGCTAACCAGTTCTTTGCCCTATCCTATTAATGTCGAGTGCCAGGCTAGGAAGTGACAAGTATCAATTTTATAAGTCATTGGGTTGACTCGGCCGGAAACTGAACTCTGCACGCGAGGCCCACTCTCTACCCATTCGGCCACCGCGCCCGGTGTTTGACTAAAGAGCCATCGTCCAAAAACAGGCACCGCTACTGACTTCCCTTTTCAAAGACAAGAATCCTAATTACCTCCTGGTGCTCGGCATTAATAGGATAGGGCAAGCACTGGTTTGCTCAATGTCAGGATAATGTGACTGAGTGGGATATTGGGGCATGGTGCCAGCGACCTGGTTTCCCAATGGGGCAGCACTATAAAGTCACCATGAGTGTGCACTGTTCCAAGTCGGTACCCGTCCTGATATGACCTTAGATGTTGCCCGGACGTAAAACTCCAACAACCGACCTAGTTAATTACCATTCCGACTGATTGCCACCCGCTCTTAGCTGTCTCAGATTCCCGCCAGGGAATTCCTGAAATGTATTATCCGGAAGTGATATCTTGAATGGCCACTAAGTGATTGATTGATTGATTGGTGGTTTCTTTACGCCGTGTCGGCAGCATAGGCCATATTCACGGTGAGACCTCTAAGTTGTTAGTGCGGACATTATTTGTGAAAAGCTTAAAGTTGCAGTGTCCGATGTTTTATTTAAAGAGTTTCTGGTTGCCTTTTTGGGATTAAAAAAAAAAGAAAAATGGATTAGGTTTATTGCTATAATCTACCGTACTTCACTTTGAAGTAATATTGATATTAAATGGCTAACTTTTGAGATATTTGAAATACAAACATGCACAATAAATTTTGACAAGTACGTCAAAACTCTGACATCATAGGGTTCTGCAGTAATGGGTTCTAGTAAATAGACTTAGCAGCATCATTGTCCATGATGTGCGCAACATGGGTAATTCAGAGCGTGAGACGGTATATCCGCAGTAGATTTCAAAGCGACTACTGGCGCCATCTACATTGTCCTTTTGAACTAACAAATGCCCGCCGATCGTTGCGCCACCTACTTTAAATTCCAAGCAACGGCTATGATGCAGTTAGCAAATCTAGACATTTCGACCAGAACTTTCAACCGATCGGACGTGCTTCTTTAGCGCAGATTTGCTGTCCCACCCACCCAACTAATAACATAGATCGATGGGGTTAAGTGCCTGAAATCCTCGAACTCTAAACAAAATACCATCACAAACCTAACTGTAACAAGCTAAAATAGAAAGAATAAATGCCACTATATATGATTACTGTCTCACGTTATGTTCAATTGTGGTTGAGATTTCATATTCCGATTAAAAATAACATTAATTCTTTCTTTAAACCCACTGATTTGAACCTATATATCCAACTTTGGATACTTATGCATTTATTAAAGTTGTGCATAGTCCGATGGTTTTGATTTTCTCTCATTTTCTGAGATGAACATATTAGGTTGATCATTATAATCTAACTTACTTTAGTTTGAAGTAACTTTTATTTTATATGGCAAACTTTTGGAATATTTGAAGTGCAAACATGCTAAATTAACTTCGGCAAGCTTGCCAAAACTCTAACACCATAGGTTTCTGCAGTAACAGGTTCTATTAAATTGACTCAGTATTCCATTATAAGTGACAACAAATGTTTAATAAGTGCACCAGTATCTAAGTTAGGTATCTAGAATCAAATCTAGATACTTGTTATGCTTGTGAAAATTTGATGTTTTCATCGGATTATGCAACTTTATGTGTTAGTTGCTGCCTAGAAGGTTATATATACCAAGTCAATTTAACCAGATGGGATGGCCGAATGAGTTACAGCGTCTGTCTCCCATGTTGGTAGATCGTCGGATCGTCAGTTAGAATCCTGGTTGAGTCAAACCAATGACTCAAAAAGTGATACTTGTCACTTCCTAGCCAGACGCTCGGCATTATTAGGACAGGGCAAGAAGCAGTGGAATGAGGAAGACCAGTCGTCTGCGACTGAAATTTCCCCTGCTTAATCAACTAATGTAGTGAGGAGGAGGAGGGAGGGGGAGGGGGAGGGGGGGGGGGGGAGGACGGGCGTGGGGCAGGTGATAAGTATACATCAATGTGAGAACCTTGACAGGAGGGAAGTTTATCTAGTTTCCTATTTTAGTGGAGATAATGCTTGGAGAGTGAGATTGTTTTAGTGGAGATAATGCTTGGAGAGTGAGATTGATCAGTGGGGTGACGACATCTCCTGAAAGATAGTGGACTAGTCTGCGCTGACCTCTCTAGTCTCAGGCAAGGAGCGGCATCGACAGGTGGGCATGGATATGGTGATGAAATCAGGGAGCCTAGGTGGTGTAATGGTTAGTACACTAGCCAGGAATTCAAGAGGTGTGGATTCGAATTGTGCTTTAGCCACAATATTTCCCATTTTCATCACTCCCCATGACACTGGTCCCATGACCAGGATTCTACACACGCTATGTGCTGTATGGTTGTTGAACCTACCCTCTGTAAGTAGTTGTCAGTGCATTGCCTGTATGTATGGAAAGCCCCAGTCACACCTACCCGGACGAGCCCCGGATTTTTAGCCGGACCACCCCCGGACCACCCCCGGACCAGTCGCCCGGACTGTCCTGGACAGCCCCGGATAAAATCGCTATTTTGGTCATTCTTGGCCTCGCAGTCCCACCTACACGATATAGCCCCCGGTCTAGCCCCCGGTCTACTCGCCGGTCTAGCCAGACCACCCCCGGACTACCCGATGTACCCACTGAGTAGTCACGGATCAGTCCCTGACTGGAAGTGGACTTGCTAATGTTATATGTATACAAAACGGGGCTCATCCTGGACTAATCCGTGGTAAACCGATCTATCCGTGGCGATCCGTGGCTGATCCGTAGTCATCCGGCGTGTCTGGGCCTTATCCGGGCAGTCCAGGAGCTGTCCGTGGCTACGTCAGGACTAGTCCGGGCAAGTCCGAGGGTGGTCCGAGTTAAACCGTGGCTGAACTGTGGCTCATCCGGGGCGAAACAGCCCCGGACTACCCCGGACTGGGTCGGACATGGCACGGACTACTCCCGGTCCACCCCCGGACTACCCGGAACACCCCACAGTAGGTGTAGGTAGGTTTGACTGGGGCTTTATTATAACTAAGCATCGACAACTTATGGATGGAAACCGTTTGAAAGAATTATAATTCTAGGGGGGGGGGGGGGGGGCAGGTGTAGTATAGGCTGCACTGACCTCTCAGTCTCACACAAGGAGGCATGTAGACGGGTGGTACGGATAGAGTGATGGCATTAAGGAGCCTTGGTGGTGTAATGGTTAGCACACTGGTTCGGGGATGCAAGAGATGTGGCTTCTAATCCTCCTGTAGGCGCAATATTTCCCATTTTCATCAGCACCCCCCCTACGTCAATACCACGGTTGCTGAACAGATAACTATCCAGTGTGCTAACCATTACATCAGCTAGGCTCCCTCATTTCACCACCCTAACCACGGGTAAAATATTCCGATATAACGCATTGGTGGGGAATGCAAATGGTCTATAATGGAGTACAAATGGTCTATTAATGTAAATGAGGTATAGGGTCAGGTGCATGAGAGTATTTATGTAGTTGCTGGTGATTCTTTACTTAATGTCAATAGTCATTGTGTATGAGGTAGATAGTGTGAAAGAGGCACTACTGATAGTGTGTAAGGAGCCTCAAGAGCTCTACTCACTACCCCATCCCCCCAACCCCCAACTGTTAGTCACGGATCACCACACACACAGCTCAGGCAGATGGAGGCCAAGCAGCCACACTGCATGGTGGTGGTGCGTAGATCACAGTAGCCATGGTGACCCAAGAATGCTTACTGTTCATTGGTGGAACTAGAAATGCTTGTTGCTGATTGGAGATGATGGTCAGGTGGTATTCCATACCAGATCCATGTACCACTATATAATAATAAACCTGAGGGTACAAGCTCTCACTCTACATTCATTCTTTATACTCTTCCTTTCTCTTCTTGCCTGTATTGATTTCCTAGAGCCTGCCTACACAACCACAGATGCCAGCCGTTGACTTTACACACGGCTACCTGTCTATGTGACTTCTTGTCTGAGAGGTCAGTGCAGATATGTATGTGCAGCAGGGTGTAGTGCTGCACTGTGCTTCACTACACCCTGCTGCGGTATGCAATAGACATGGGTTCGATTCCCACTATAGGCACAATATTTTCCATTTTCATCACCCTCACAACACATGCAATATGTGGTATTTTATCTCATGTCAGGTACTTGCTATCACAATAACAATGTAGTTCAATTCAGAAGTGCTATTTTCCATTCCAACCAGTGGTCCCGAAATGGTTCATCAAAGGCTGTGGTATGTGCTGTCTTGTCTGCGGGAAAGTGCATATAAAAGACCCCTTGCTGCTTATTGGAAGGAGTAGTCTATGTGACGGCACCAGGTTTCGTCCAAAGAAATGTGTCAGAATGACCATATGTTTGATGTCCAATAGCCGACGATAAAAATCAATGCGCTCTAGAGGCGTCATTAAATAAAACAAACTATATCAATTCAGAAGCAAATGTAAGACAAGAACCTTGTTAAGTTTAGTCATTAGGAACCAGATGTTTATGGTGTCACAGTGAGTTTTATACCCCTGTCACACTACAACATAATGAGCGAACGTGAGCCTAACGTGGTGATATTTCGTCATTACGTTGATGTACATTGGATTACGTTATGATGATGTCATAATGACGTTAGACTGACGTCGAGCTACGTCACATTACGTCGTGTTACGTTGAGTTACGTCGAGGTTTTGGACATGTTCAAAAGTTTCGACGTAGCTCGAACGTAAGGGTTTACATTCGCCATACGTTCTGTTCACGTTCAGCGAACGTCAATGATGTTAAACGGACCTTAGGCAAATGTTCCTCACTACGTTCCATTACGTTCCACTCGTTGACCCACATTAAAGCCGGTGGAAACGTCCATGCGGCGTAATGGGAAAGTCAGGAGAACGTCAGGAGAACGTCAGGAGAACGTCAGGAGAACGTCAGGAGAACGTCAGGAGAACGTCAGGAGAACGTGCATTCAACATACGTTCAACGTCTCATGACGTAGCTAACGTCACGTAACGTTCTTCTGGCGATGGAATAACATTCATAACATTCCGTGAGCGTCATTACGTTGACCTCTCTTGTTGAATGACGGTATCACTACGCTTTACCGACGTTACGCTCTCGTCCACTACGCTGCATCCACGTTCAACTTGTGCCCAAATTTGCATACTACGCCGAGAAGTTCAACGTTCTTCACGTTCTCCCTACGTCGATGTCGTTATGTCATAGTGTGACAGGGCCATAACATATTTTGGGCCCACCATGTAGGATAGGGCTGGGTGGGACAGTAACCCCACTTCCTGTGTGTAAGTACACCAGGTCGCAGCTCCAGCTGATTACAAAGCACTGCCCACAGGTGTTGAAACGGGTAGGACCACCAGAGCGGGATTCGAACCATATGTAATGTAAAATATGCACATGCCCATACACTCATATATACATCCCCACAAACACACTCATGCACCCATACACACAACTATACATACACACATACACACATGTGCACAGGTACACACATAGCTATACACCCGTACACACATCCCCACAAAAACACACATACACACATACCTATATACGCATGCATTCCCACAGATAGCACATACCCATACACACATCCACGCAAACACACACATACACATGTCCACACAAATATACATATATATGCATGCATTCCCACAGATAACACATACCCATACACCCATACACACATCCCCGCAAACACACACATACACATGTGCACACAAATATACATATGAGCCTGTCTCAAAAGGTGATAACTAATTTGTTGTTGTCCTCGTAACGATTGACACAAAACAGCACAGAAATGGTTACACTGAAAACACAAGGACATTTGCTTCAAATCAATATGTATTCTATTGGGATTATGAAACACCATGTACAAAACAAATCAGTTTATCCTGAGAAAATGCATGAGCAGATGAAGTATGTTGATCATTACGATGGACAGTTTTGTCCAATATTACTTATCACCCTTTGAAGTTTGAGACAGTCTCATATACACATGCATTCGCACAGATATGCACACACCCATACCCCCATACACACATCCGCACAAAAACACACATACACACACAAATACACACACATACACACATTCGCATAGGTACACACATAGCCATACTGACATCCTCACAAAAGCACACATGCACACATGCACATATACACATGACTACACATACGCACATATCAATACACACATCCCCACAAACACACACTCGCACATAAACACATTCGCACAGGAGCGCAATACTCACATATGCAACACTAGGTGAATACACACGCATATCCACAAACACACATACGCACATACACACATCCCCACAAACACACACATGCACACAGACACACATACACACAGACACACAGACACACAGACACACCGGCACATCAAAGCCACCAGAGCCCCTCGCAACCCGTCCACCTACAATAGCCGGCGCTAATTCAGACAACGGCAGGCAGGGGGCGCTGATAGGGCTCGATAAGACTAGCTACGTATGTATGTGTGTGTGTGGAGGGGAGTCAGAGGGCGAGGGTGGGGTGGGGGTGGGGGCAAGGGTAGGGGTGGGGGGGGGGGGGGTAGCGGGCGGGCAGACAATGGAGGGGTTAGGTGAGGGAGTACAGCGGGTTAGAAGTGAACGCCCTGGAGGCTTAAGTCCTCAATCACCCGCCAGGGGGCGCCACGTACTAACAGTGTCACAATGCTAACTCGATCAAATAAAATTAATATAAAAATAGTAATAATAATAACAAAAATATAACACAAATCTTGTTCACTAGTGTGTGAACGTCGTTTGTAGGTTTGATAGGTTTTCATTTCGGAGTAGATAAAATCTTGCGCTGTTGGGAGTTGCTGGTTTGTTTTGTTCTCTTGGAGAATTGAGCAGGACTGGTCGAGAAATTGTTAGTAGAGCTCGGCCTCGAGGCGGGTCCTGACGCGGTGCACGCGAACATCCAGCAGGCATTAGCTATACAGAGTGTGTGTGTGTGGGGGGGGGGGCATATACACTATACACCCAGCACTCCAGGAACTAGGCAAATAGATGCACTATACATACACTAACCAGCACACCAGGGACCAGGCACATAGATGCACTATACATACACTAACCAGCACACCAGGAAGCAGGCACATAGATGCACTATACATTCACTAACCAGCACACCAGGAACCAGGAACCAGACACATAGATGCACTATAGATACACTAACCAGCACACCAGGAACCAGGCACATAGATACACTATACATACACTAACCAACCGACCAGGAACCAGGCACATAGATGCACTATGCATACACTAACCAACACACCAGGAACTAGGCACATAGATGCACTATACATTCACTAACCAGCACACTAGGAACCAGGTACATAGATGCACTATGCATACACTAACCAGCACACCAGGAAACAGGCACATAGATGCACTATACGTACACTAACCAGCACACCAGGAACCAGGAATATAGATACACTATATACATACACTAACCAACACACCAGGAACCAGTCTAATACATGCACTACACTCACACATGCATGTATATAGACACACATATACACAGACACATGCATTATGTATACACCAGCACACCAGGATCCATGCAAAGTCATCCATAACACATACCTGGACATAGACACACACGCACAAACACATACAATATACATACACCAGAACACCAGGAACCAGGCAAAGACATACACAACACATACTTGGACGTATAAACAAACACAACCACATACAATCTACATACACAAGCACACCAGGCACCAGACAAAGACATACATAACACATACATGGGCATAGACATATACAAACAAAGGTACATACAATATACATACACCAGCACACCAGGATCCAGGCAAAACCATACACAACACATACATCGACATAGAAACATACATACACTGGCACATGCAATATACATACTCAAGCACACCAGGATCGAGGTATATACATGCATAACACTCACACATACATATACATGTACATACACATACACTGGCACATGCATTATACATACACCGGCACACCACAAACCGACATACATTAAATATAAACCAACACGAGTCAAAGACACACATCACAGCCTCCCACTCCCACACACGTGCACACACATACAAAGGTGTTACACATGTACTAGTAGTACTGGCCCACTCATAGTTAAAGTAACTCCGAACTCTTGGATTGATGGTTCACACTGTAGCATATGTTGTACAGGGCCCTAAAGGGGCTGTCACACAATGATGTATGGCGTTAGCGTATGCCGACGTATGCGATTTTCGGCCAACACGTCGGCATACGACGTCATAGGTTATGCATAGGTTGGGCATACATCGAGTACGCTCGGGGTAGGTCGGTGTAGGTCAGCGTAGGTCAAGCCACCAACAATGTGTTGTGCATGTTCAAAATTGTCAACCTATGCCGGCGTATGGCTCATACGTTTCTCATATGCTCATCGTATGTTGACATATGCTAGGCATACATTAGCCATACATTAAGGGTAGGTCAACATTGGTTAGCATAGGTTAGCCGTACCTTGAGCCAGCACCCACCGCATATCTCTGGCATATGTAGCGTTCGCCTAGCATATGGGTAATGTGTGCGAGCGTGTCCCTAGCATGTGCTGGCGTACCCCTAGCGTATGCCCAGCGTATGCCTAGTGTGTTGCCTCTCAGTATATAAAGGCACCACCAGGCTTCTTCTGGCAGACCTACAGTTCCAGTATCAGTACCGAGTTTCATATGCTGTCATACACTTTTTATATGTTACGCATAAGTTTTGAATATGTTGAGCACACGCTACTCATACACTGCTGCGCTAGGCATACGGTGGCCATACATCAGTGTAGGTTACTCATATGCTAGACCTGTCACCTCCAACCATCAAAATACGTCCCTATACGCCGAGTATACGTCGTCATACGCTTTGCATACGTCGATATACAGTAGGGATACAGTAGACATACACTAGGCATATGCTGCGCATATGCTTCATACGTTGCTGGGACACCCTGCACTGCAAAAAGTTTGCCGTATGCCGACCTATTTTGATTTTCAAATAATTTTGACATGTTATGGACATGCCACCACCATACACCATAGTGTTACAGGGCCTTAAGTTCAAGCACCGATAACAGGGTACCACTGGACGCAGTGCCCAAATCGGTAGAGCGCAGGCCTCCCTTGCTGGAGATCGGGAGTTCAATAACCGGTCGAGTCAAATCAATGACTTACAAAATTGATACTTGTCGCTTCCTAGCCAGGTGCTCGGCATTATTAGTGCAGGGCAAGGACGGGGAGTGGTTGGCTCGGTGTCAAGATAATGTGACTGAGTGGGATATTAGGTCATGGTGCTGGTGGCCTGGTCTCCCAGTGGTGCAGCACTATTAAGTTACCATGACTGTGCACTGTCGGAAGTCAGTACCCATCCTAATAATTGTGACATTACATGTTGCCAGGACGTCAAACTCCAACAACCAACCTGAGCCCCTCTTGGCGTATTCTTACAAGCCCGATCTCAGCGCACATACTCTGCTTTCGGTAGTTCCTGGTTTTCACGCGTGGTGGCGCGACTGAGTTCCAAGTACGGCAGTTTGCAAAAGGGTTCTCTATAGGAGGATTTTTGTTGCATATAGAGAGATAGCGAGAGACCGACGCAGACAGAGACAGAACGGAACAGACAGGAACAGGAACAGAGACATGAATAGGTATAGATAGATAGAGATAGGAGCAGGGAGACGGACAGGAGCAAAGATATGGACACACAGGAGCTGAGACAGAGGTATATATAGGAGTAGGAGTAGATAGATAAGAATAGAGACAGAGAAAGCCAGGAGCAGAGATATAGACAGATAAGAGCAGCGAAAGAAAGACAGGAGCAGAGATATAGACAGACATGAGCACAGGCAGAGACAGATAGGAGACAGATAGGAGTAAAGAGAGATACATACAGGAGTCGAGACAGAGGCAGATAAGAACAGAGGCATAGAAAGACAGGATCAGATATAGACAAATAAGAGCACATCCGAGAAAGATAGGAGCAGATATATAGACAGACATGAGCACAGGCAGAGACAGACAGGAGTAAAGACAGAGACATAGAGGATCAGAAACAGAGACAGATAAGAACAGAGGACTTGAAAGATAGGATCATAGATATAGACAGATAAGAGCAGAGATAGAAAGACAGAGCAGAGATATAGACAAACAAAAGAAGGACAGCAATAGACAGACACACATCTACATAGACAGACATAATGCTGAGACACAGAACAATATAGGGTAAGATAGGGTCAGAAGCAGACAAAGAGAGATAGCAAGATACAGATAACCTACATACTGCTCTTTAAGGAAACAAACAAATGTTACAAAAATATATGATGAGACCAAGACATGTTCATCATCAAACAAATTCTGCAATTTAATTTATAAATATGTTATCGTTACTCATTGGGTATTTATAGCCAACTGTTTACTGTGAGCATGCGCCCGACTGTCTGGTGTGAGGATGCACCCAACTGTCTGGTGTGAGATTACACTCGACTGTCTGGTGTGAGCATGCACCCAACTGTCTGGTGTGAGCATGTGCTGTACTGTCTGCAGTGAGCATGTGACAGACTGTCTGGTGTGAGCATTCACCCGACTGTCTGGGGTGATCATGGATCTGACTGTCTGGTCTGAGCAAGTGCTGTACTGTCTGCGCTGAGCATGTGACGGACTGTCTGGTGTGAGCATTCACCCGACACTCTGGTGTGAGCATGCGCCCAACTGCCTGGTGTGAGCATGCGCCCGACTGTCTGGTGTGAGCATGTGCCAGACTCTCTGCTGGGAGCACGCACCCAACTGTCTGGTGTGAGCATGTGCCTGACTGCCTGGTGTGAGCATGCACCCAACTATCTGGTGTGAGCATGTGTCCAACTATCTGGTGTGAGCATGCACCCAACTGTCTGGTGTGAGCATGTTCCCGACTGTCTGGTGTGAGCATGTGCCTGACTGTCTGGTGTGAGCATGGCCCGACTATCTGGTATGAGCATGCACCTGACTGTCTGGTGTGAGCATGCATCTGACTATCTGGTGTGAGCATGCACCCAACTGTCTGGTGTGAGCATGTGCTCGACTGTCTGGTGTGAGCATGTGCCCGACTGTCTAGTGTGAGCATGTGCTCGACTATCTGGTGTGAGCATGCACCCAACTGTCTGTTGTGAGCATGTGCCCGACTGTCTGGTGTGAGCATGTGCCCGACTGTCTGGTGTGAGCATGTGCCCAACTATCTGGTGTGAGCATGCACCCAACTGTCTGGTGTGAGCATGTGCCCAACTGTCTGGTGTGAGCATGCACCCAGCTGTCTGGTGTGACCATGTGTCGTACTGTCTGCAGTGAGCATGTGCCGGACTGTCTGGTGTGAGCATTCACCTGACTGTCTGTGAGCATGCGCCCAACTGTCTGGTGTGAGCATGTGCCCGACAGTCTGCAGTGAGCATGTGCCCGACTGTCTGGTGTGAGCATGCACCCCGCTGTCTGGTGTGAGCATGTGTCATACTGTCTGCAGTGAGCATGTGCTGGACTCTCTGGTGTGAGCATGCACCCGACTGTCTGGTGTGAGCATGCATCTGACTATCTGGTGTGAGCATGCATCTGACTATCTGGTGTGAGCATGCACCTGACTGTCTGGTGTGAGCATGCACCTGACTGTCTGGTGTGAGCATGTGCCCGACTGTCTGGTGTGAGCATGCATCTGACTATCTGGTGTGAGCATGCACCTGACTGTCTGGTGTGAGCATGCGCCTGACTGTCTGGTGTGAGCATGTGCCCGACTGTCTGCAGTGAGCATGTGCCCAACTGTCTGGTGTGAGCATGCACCCCGCTGTCTGGTGTGAGCATGTGTCGTACTGTCTGCAGTGCACATGTGCCCGACTGTCTGGTGTGAGCATGCACCCAACTGTCTGGTGTGAGCATGCATCTGACTATCTGGTGTGAGCATGCACCTGACTGTCTGGTGTGAGGATGCGCCTGACTGTCTGGTGTGAGCATGCACCCGACCGTCTGGTGTGAGCATGCACATGACGCTCTGCTGTGAGCATGCGCTAAACTATCTGGTGTGAGCATGCATCAGACTATCTGGTGGGAGCATGCGCCCGACGGTCTGCTGTGAGCGTGCACTAAACTATCTGGTGTGAGCATGCCGACGGTCTGCTGTGAGCGTGCGTCCGACTGCCGACTGTCTGTTGTCGGCTCTCCCCAAGACCCCTGACGGCCCAGTGACCCGACTCAATACTGAAGCCAACTAGTGGAACAGTTAAAGCAACCCTGACATGAAGAAGAAAGAAGTGTGACGTCATCACATCGTCTCAACACCTCATCCGGCATCTTCTTTTGTGGCTCACCATGTGTAATAGTAGAACTACTCAGTGCTGGCTATACTGTGTGTGTGCAGCTATGTGTCTGTGTGTCTGTGCAGCTGTGTGTATGTGTGTCTGTGTATCTGTGTGTCTGTGTTTATGTATGTATGTGTGTCTGTGTGTATGTGTGTTTGTGTGTATGTGTGTATGTGAGTCCGTGTGTATGTGTGTATGTGTGTATGTGTGTATGTGTGTATGTGTGTCTGTGTGTATGCATGTATGTGTGTATGTGTGTATGTGTGTATGTATGTGTATATGTGCATGTGTGTATGTGTGTTTGTGGGCATATGTGTATGTGTGTATGTGTCTGTGTGTATGTCTGTTTGTGTGTATGTGTGTCTGTCAGTATGTGTGTCTGTGTGTATGTGTGCATGTGTGTCTGTGTGTATGTCTGTGTATATAGGTGCATGTGTGTCTGTGTGTATGTGTGTATGTGTGTATGTGTGTATGTGTAAAGGTACATGTGTGCATGTGTGGTTGTGTGCATATGTGTATGTGTGTATGTGTGTCTGTGTGTATGTGTGCCTGTGTGGCTGTGTGTATGGGTGTCTGTCTCAGGATATCTGTCTGCGTTTGTGTGTCTGTGTGTCTGTGTGTCCATGTGTCCGTGTGTGTCCATGTGTCCGTGTGTGTCCGTGTGTCCGTATATCAGTGTGTCCGTGTGTGTGGCGCACCTGTCCCACACCACTACATGTTCCCAGTGTATGTGCCAATGTCTGTGTGTCAGTGTGTCTGTATGTCCATGTATCTGTGTCTGTGTGTCTGTGTATGTGTGTCTGTGTCTGTGTGTGTGTGGCGCACCTGTCCCACACCACTACGTGTTCCCAGAGTCTGTGCCAATGTATGTGTGTCAGTGTGTCTGTATGTCCATGTATCTATGTATGTGTGTCTGGGTCTGTGTGTCCACGTGTGTGGCGCACCTGTCCCACACCACTATGTGTTCCCAGAGTCTGTGCCAATGTCTGTGTGTCAGTGTGTCTGTATGTCCATGTATCTATGTCTGTGTGTCTGTGTCTGTGTGTCTGTGTGTCCATGTGTGTGGCGCGCCTGTCCCACACCTCTACGTGTTCCCAGTGTCTGTGTATGTGAGTCTGTGTCTGTGTGTCTGTGTCTGTGTGTCTGTGTGTCCGTGTGTGCGGCGCGCTGTCCCACATCAACACGTGTTCACAGTGTCTGTGTCTGTGTGTCTGTGTCTGTGTGTCTGTGTCCATGTGTGCGGCGCGCTGTCCCACATCAACACGTGTTCACAGTGCCTGCGTCAATTGCCGGGTGGGCGTGTTGACAGCCCGTACTTAGGGCGGCGCGCCCCGGCCCCCGCCCGCCGGCCTGTGTGGCCCTGATTGCCGCTGCAGGTGGCCGGCCCGTCCTCCCTCCACTCGGGGAGACCTCTGGGAAATGTCGCAACTTTACCACCTCTGTCCCGCCCTTTTTATGTACATATATGCATATCTATATATATATATATCTGCAGTATAAGCAGTGTACAAATATTATTTAAAATGGAACTCGTCGTGTATTAACTTGTCTCGGCTAGATTCGAACTCGCGGACGCCGGTTATGTGGGTACAGTAGCTACAGCAGCCTGGCGCCCAGCCAGCTTCTAGCCGGGGGAGGTGAGGGGGGGGGGGGGGGGAGGGGTTTGGGGCCCTTTCTCCAGCATCCAATAGTTTTCCCCTCCAGTGGGCGCATTTGGTTCTGAACACTAGCTTTACAAATTTTTGTGTTTAATAAACGGTAGTTCTTTTGGGCCAGCCAGAGTTTCTACTCAATCCAGCTACATATGTCTCGTGTTGTATTAACCTGTAATAACTAAATAATACCAATTGTGGTATGCAGGTATTGCAATACCTCAGGGAGTTTGACGCCCCTGCCTTGCACAGTTGTAAACCACTGCCTTGTGGTACAGGTTCTTGACAGAACCGAAGGCTAAGGGAGCAAACCCTAATCAGAAAACCGTCACTGTGGCAGCATCAAGGGTGGTTGATGTATGGAACTCCCAACATCTCCCGACCAGCCACTGCAGGGACAAATAGTTTTGTGCCTCTTAGGACATGTTCTTGGCAGTGTGAAACCTCTATTTGCTCCCCGAGAGAGTGCCGCTAGTAACTTGCAAAAGCCAGCGGCACTTCAGCACTTTTGCAGGCAGCTTTCATGAAATGTGACATTAAGACCGACTCAAGGACATCACTCTCACAGCAGCGAGCTAAATGGTTAGCACACTGGCCCGGAATGCAAAGAGATGTGGGTTCGAGTCCCGCTCTAGGCGCAATATTTCCCATTTCATCACCCCCACGACACAACTTTAACCTGCATGGTATTCGCTGCGTATCAACCATTCTCTCCTTCCCGCCTCCTCCACGCCGTCAGCCAATGGTCATTCTGCTCTTGGTAGGTTCTTGGAGTTTTACGTCCTGGCAACATCTAAGGTGATATCAGGATTCATACATACATACATTACACGTACCGACTTGCGACAGTGTGACTCATGGTGACTTTATAGCGCTGCCCCACTGGGAAATCAGGCTACCAGCACCATGACCTGATATCCCACTCAGTCACATTATCCTGACACTGAGCTAACCAGTCCTGGCCCTATCCTATTGATGCCGAGGGCCAGGCTAGGAAGCGATAAGCATACATTTTTAAGTCATTGGTTTGACTCGACCTGAGTTCGAACCCATGGGTTCGAATCCCACGATCTACACTCAACTAATTCGGCCATCGTGTCTGGTATTAATATAATATTGATGTATTTGCACCGTATATGTGTACATTTATATGCTATAATTGGTTGGGGTGGATGACCATTGAAAATTAATTATATGTTTGTTATATATACTCAGAAATCATTATAGAGATGATGTATAATAACATTGCTTAGAACAGTATACACCTATCGCTAGTTTGTAATGTTTGATTGATGATTGATTGATTGCTGATGGGTTAATGTCATGTCAACATCAAATGCCATATTTACAGTGAAGATCTACTGGTATCTATCTATTTTCCCGGTCTTGTTCATCAAATTGAACACGCCTACATTGAAATGTAGATGAAATTCTGAAATGGTCAGAGTGATTTAGATGATTTAGATGATTTGGAAGTGGGTAAATTTGGCAGGAAAACTGGACTAACAAAACATAGCTAAAGTTACAAGAGACCTCATAGTGCTGCCCCACTAGGAGACCAGACCACATGCACCATGATCCAATTTCCCACTCAGTCATATTATCCTGACTCTGAGCTAACCAGTCCTCACCCTACCCTAGTAATGCCAAGCACCTGGCTAGGTAGCGACAAGTATCAAATTTCCAAGTCATTGGTTCGACTCGACCGAGAATCGAATTCCCAATCTTCCACACTGGAAGCCTGCGTTCTGCCGATTTGGCCACTGCGTCTAGTGTACGCAAATTGAAGTCGGTAGGCATCCTGATATGACCTCATGTGTTGATAGAACACTAAACTCCAATAATACAAATGAGCCTGCGCTCCACCGATTCGGACACTGCGTCCGGTGTTTGAAAATTGAAGCCAACAACTCGATAGCCATCGTGATATGACCTCACGTGTTGATAGGAGGAAAAACCCCAAATCACTCACTACACTCGCATTCAACACCCCACTTGGGTTTGTGGTCTTAGTCATTGCCTGTGGGTGCTTTGGTAATTGGAGCAAGGAGAAGGTGGGTATTAACAAAATTAGGAAATTAAGTTTTTTGTTGTTAGTTATTTTGTGCATTCCTAAAGCCCGGTCACATACACATTAGTGGATGTAGTTGAACATAGTGGAGGCTAACCTAGTTGAACGTAGTTGAACGCAATTGAACGTAGTGCAACGTGCAAGCATCTGTACTTCTCCGTGATGAGAATGTCATAAGAACGTGTGTGAGCCGTGAGATCCGATTTAAGCTTTGGACATGTTCAAAAGAGAGGTACTTTTGAGGCAGACATAGCCTCCATGATGATAACGTACTCTAGCATACTCTACTGTACTCTAGCATACTCTAGCATACGCTAGCATACTCTAGCATACTCTAGTGTACTCGAGCATACTTCTTAATGTACTCTAGTATACTCTAGTGTACTGTAGCATACTCTAGCGTACTTTGACCCGCACAAAACATTGGCCGTTCTGGCATGGTCACATAGCCGTTAGTGGACAAAGTTGAACGTAGTGCTGGTTTGTGAATGTAGAGGTTCTTACAGATGTTGTTACTAGATCTTATTGCATATTATATTGAAGAGTTCCGGTGCAAAAACTGACAAATCCATTTTAGTTGTTCTCTGTCAAAATAGAATTAGTTTTTGTGGTTTACAGGTAAAGTCTATTAATTTCATATTTGGTAATGTATTATTTAGGGGGGGGGGGGGGTTTGGTGACAAAAACCCCAATGTATTTGTTGATCAGAATGATGACAGCTTCAGCTTAAAACCTGGTAGTCATGGGTGTCTGTCTCAGGCAAATGGCATTTGTCGATTTTTGCACCTGAATTCATTTATTATAAGTTCTTGCTTGTTGTTTTACGTCCTAGCAACGTCTGAAGTCATATCAAGATAGGTACCGATTTGTGACTGTGCACTTATAGCAAATTTATAGTGCTGCTACCGGCCGCTGTGGCTGAATCTGTAGAGCGCTAACTTCGCGCGCGGGAGATCGGGAGTTCGGTTCCTGCTCGAGTCAAACCAATGATTTATCAAATTGAAACTTGTCACTTCCTAGCCTGGTGCTCGCATTAATAGGATAGGGCAAGGACTGGTTGGCTCAGTGTCAGGATAATGTGACTGAGTGGGATATCGGGTCATGTTGCTGGCAGCCTGATTTCCCAGTGGGACAGCACTATAAAGTAATCATGAGTGTGCACTGTCACAAGTCGGTACCCATCCTGATATGACCTTAGATGTTGCAAGGATATAAAATTCCAACAACCAACCAACCAACCTTATAGTCCTGCCCCACTGGTAGTCCATGCCGCCAGCACCATGACCCGCTATCCCACTCAGTCACATTATCCCGATACTGTGCAAATTATACCTTCACCGATCCTACTAATGCTTAGCACAGGGCTAGGTTGTGACAAGTATCAAATTCATAAGTCATTCGTTTCACTCGGCTGGAAGTCGAACTCCTGACCTTCCGCACGGGAAGCCGGCGCTCTACCGATTAGCCCACCGCGTCCAGAGTATGATGACGTTTGATGACCAATAAGATGAAGAAACCTGCAGTAGATGATTGAGGGTGGAGGCAGAGAGCGTGTATATAGATGAGAGGGACAACTCCCGCGAAAATCGGTAACACAGGCTACAGTGGCGCCTCTCGCGGTTATTGTTGAACAAGCTTTGAGTTTGACGGTACGTGGAGTGCAAAACATTAGTTTTATTCAAAATTAATAGAAATGCAGAAGCCTAACCATATCAATTTAATATAATCTATTCAATGAATATGTTTTCTATATGTATTCCAGTCAGTTTGTTTCTATGTGGTGTGGTTTTAGAGATATTTCACTTTTTCTGTACCAAGATTGCTCACGGCCATTGACAATTCATTGAGTTTGCCGGTACGCACAGGGTAAAACGTCAGTTTTATTCAAAATTAATATAAATGCAGAATACTAAGCATATACATTTAATATAATCTGTTTATTAAACATTTGATCTGTTGGTCTGCCAAACAGTTTGTTTCTAAATTGTGCGGTTTTAGAGATATTTCACTTTTTCTGTACGAAGATTGCTCACGGTCATTGACAATGCCTTGAGTTTGACAGCTGTGTCATATACTGTTTAACAACCACCACTTGGAGCGCCACATTCGGCAGCACGGTCTAGTATGAGAGTTGTCCCTCTCATCTATATACACGCACTCTGGTGGAGGTCAGGATGAGCTGAACTGAAAAGCTTCCAATTATTTATACTCGCATAATGCTTATATACAGCAGATATACTGAAACCGTTCACTATCATATGTATATACAAGGTGTCTCAAAAGTCATTATCTACAGTAAAACCTCTCTAACCGACCACCTCCACAGACCGTCCACTTCCCTATATCGATTGCTTTATTTGGGTCCCAACAATACAATTGGAATAATATTCTAATTCCCTAAACCGACCATCTCCCTAAATGGACCACTTATAGTCGGTCCCATGGTCGGTCGATTTAGCGAGGTTTTACTGTATTTTGAAAGATAATTGGGATTAATAAAGAAAGGGTGTAAGAGAGGAAAACATATATCTATTTCAAAACATATTCCACAAAGCATAATTAAGATGCTCTCTGTGGCAGAGTGGTTAGAGTGTCGAACTTTTTTCTAGGCCGGACTCTTAATCTGAAGGTCACTGGTTCGATTCCCTCTGCCTCCACCTCTGCCAATTTGGATTTCCACTGCTGTGTATAACTTCCAGTGTCATCAAAGGCTAGTTGCTCTCATACCATGTCTATGTGGTGTGGAAGGTTAAAAATCCCTTGGGTCGGTAAAAGTGTAGGCTTGGGCTTTCTATCTACAAACTGTCTAATGGTGAACACAAGTCTATTCAGACTTATCCATGAGAGGCAGTATAAATCTTCAGGAAAAAAAAAGATTAAGAAAAACTGGTTTAAGACATGACAAATATATTTATTTCAAAGTATTTGCCACAAAGAGGTAGTGCTCCATATAACGACCTTCTGTGTCTGTACAGAGCTTAAAGCATTCAGTTCTGCTATCATCCTGCACAGATCCAGTTTTCTGAAATTTTGTTAATAACTCACGAAAAGCTTTGTCTGTTGGACCTTTCTTATGAAACTTCCTTACTGAATTATCTCTAATTTTCTCCCAGTTCAAGCCTTTTAAATTGCATGACCTCACGTGTTGATAGGAGGAAAAACCCCAAATCACTCACTACACTCGCATTCCACACCGTACTCATTATTCCATATTCCTCATCACTGATATGGGCCTGAAATGGAAAATTGTACAATTACACACAATTCGACATGAACCAATTAGCATTTTGTAGATGGGTCATTCTCGAAAACTGGGCCCAAAAGTGTGACATGGAAAGCAACGGTGAAAACCTTCCAAATAATAGCGCAAATTCTTCCAAATAATAGGCTAATCCAATGTATTATGAAGGTTTGCATGTTGTGCATATGTCAGATCTGGAAAAAAACGAGTTTCACTTTTTGAATTAGATCTTATACAATTAGAGCAATACATTAATATCACTCATGTAATATAACAATCAGAGACACATCCAGACCCTTAATTTAACATATACAACATAGTAAAACAAGATTTTATTGATTACTGTTAAGAAGACAAGGTGATGACTTACAAGAAAAAAGTTGAAAAATAAGTTGAAAAAAAGTTTGGCTACATGCATGGTGTCAGTGTGTAAATTTTCACGTTTACACTCTAGCCCAAAATCATACAATTAGAATGTTGATATCTTTTGTAGGATAAATTCAATACATGTAGAACTGCAACCATGCAGACAGAGGCTACAATAATTATTTGACTTACTATCAATAAAACAAAGAATTAATCATCAGCATCGTAACGTGGATACCAAATAGGTGGCGCCCAGTTTTGGCGAATGACTCAAATACACAAATTTGCATTAAAGATACATGTATCTATTCGACAGCCTAACATTTGATCAAAAACCATCCGCTGTCACCGAAATAGATAGTGACGTTGAGATACCCTGTATATATATATGATTGGTATTCTATAAAAGGCCGCCTACGCACACCAGATTGTTGCCATATATCTACATATATATACAGTAAAACCTCTCTAAATCGACTTTTAGAGGTCTATTTATGGAGGTGGTCGGTTTAGCGAGTTAGAATAAGGTTATAATGGTATTGTTGGGGCCCAAATAAAGCGATCAATATAGCGGAGTGGTGGATCTGTGGAGGTTGTCGGTTAGAGAGGTTTTAGTATATATATATGAGCCTCAAATGGTGATAAGTAATATGGGACAAAATTGTGTCCATTGTAATGATCAACATCTGCTCATGCATTTTCTAAGGATAAACCAATCTGTTTTTTTACATGGTGTTTCATAATCCCAATAGAATACATATTGATTTGAAGCAAATGTCCTTGTGTTTTCAGTGTAACCGTTTCTGTGCTGTTTTGTGTCAATCGTTATGCGAACACACACAAAATTATCACCTTTTGAGACAGGCTCATATATATATATATATAGCTTCTATATATCAACTATATATAGCACACATATAACACCTATATATATATATATATATATAGAGATATATATCAACACCTATCACGCCTGTGGTACACAGCACACAGCATCCGCGTCGGCAAATTGGAAGCGAAGTCCATAGGGCCTCCAATAACAATCGCAATTTGTCAGTGTTTGTGGGCGCGTTAATAGGGCAGCACACCGAGGGTGTTGGGGTTGGGGTGTGTGGGGGTGTGGCGGGTGACGGGGTGGGGGTGTGTGAGATCGCCGGGTAGAGACGGTATTCTTGATGGGGGAATGGGGGTGTAGGGGGTGTTAGTGTAAGGGGCCCCACCCTACCCCTCCCCACTCCGCCCAACCCACCTCACTATGCCCCAACCCACCTCAACTCGCCTCACCATAGCTCAACCTGCCCCCAACCCACCGCACTATGCCCCACCCCACTCCACCCCGCCTCACCATACCTCAGCCCGCCTCACCATACCCCAGCCTGCCCCAACCCACCTCACTAAGCCCCAACCCGCCCCACCCCGCCCTCCCCACCCCGCCCAACCCTGAGTGGGATATCAGGTCATGGTGCTGGTGGCCTGGTCTCCCGTAGGGCAGCACTATGAAGTCGCCATGAGTCTGCACTATCACAAGTCAGTACCAGTCCTGGTATGATCTTAGCTGTTGCCAGGACGTAAAACCCCAATAACCAACCAATCATCACAATTCTACCTTTCCCCACTTATTTATCTTACCTATTTATTCATTTAATTATTAATCTATTAATTAATTTATCTATCTATCTATTTAATTATTTATCGAACCCCAGTCAAGCCAAACCAATAACTTACAGCATTGAAATGTCCAACTATCTCGACTGGCATTCATCATTAATAGGACAGAACAAGGACTAGTTTGGTCAGTGTCAGGATAATGTGACTGGGTGCGATTTCAGGTCATGGTGGGGCAGCACTATAAAGTCGCCATGAGTGCGCACCATCACAAGTCATTATCTGTTCTGATATGACGTTTGGTGTTGGTAGTACATAAAACCCCAAGACAAACACATCTATTTTGCAACATTCTTCTAGATGAATCACTATCGTTTCATCAGTTTCTGTAGTTAATGATTTATTTCAACAATATTCAGCATCTGGTTGTTTTATGCAAGTGCTTCATCCGAGGCTGTGGTATGTGCTGTCCTGCCTGTGGGAAAGGGCATATAAAAGACCTCTTGCTCCTTATCAGAAAGAGTAACCTATGTGGCGGCAGTGGGTTTCCTCCAAAGAAATATGTCAGAATGACCATGTGTTTGACGTCCATTAGCCAATGATACAAATCAATGTGCTCTAGTGACGTCGATAACATTAAAAAAATTAAACTATAAAATATTGTTAAAGATAATTATATTAGCTTCATTGGCATAACCTACTTAACTTGACTTTAAAGTTGCATAGCCCGATGGTTTTGAGTTTCTGTAATTTTCTGAGATAAATATATTAACTTACTTTCCTTTGAAATACATTTCATTTTGAATGATTAATTCTTTTAGATATTTGAAGTGTAAACATGCAAAGTTAATTTTGGCAAGCATGCCAAAAATCTGACACCATAGGTTTCTGCAAACATAGGTTCTATTAAATTTACTTAGTATTCCCTTTTCTGTAGCAACTTGTAAAGTCCACAGCTCGAATATTTGGTTGTGTAGGCAGGCTATGGTGAAATCAATACAGGCAAAACGAGAAAGAAAGAGTATAACGAGTGAAAGAAGAGAGAGAGCCAATCCCTCAGGTTTATTATTTACATGGTACATGGATCCAGTATGGCATATCACCTGACCACATTCTCCCAATGAGAATCAAGCATCTACAGCTCTACCAATGAGAAACAAGCATTTCCAGTCCCCATGGTTACAGTGATCTGCCCACCACCAGCAAGCAGCGTGGCTCCCTCAGTCACCACATGCCCTGAGCTGAGTGTGTGGTGATCCATGACTAGCAGAGGGGGGAGGGGGTAGTGGGTAGAGCTCTGAGTGCCCCTTACACACTATCTGACTAGCACCACAATGTCTATTTACCAATCAATCAAGTACCACCAGCAACTACATCAACACATCTATGCACCTGGCCCTATATACCTTTTTCATAAGTAGAACATTTGCATTCCCCCACCAATGCATCATTATCGGAATATTTTACAAACTTGTCTGCATTGATTTCACTATAGCCTGCCTACACAACCACAGATTCGAGCTTCAGCCATTTTACAACGTGTTTAAAAAGTGCATCTGTACTAAAGTTTGATGTGTACAATCAGATCTAGATAATCATTTTGGTTTTGAAAATGTGACGCTTTCATCCGATTATGCACGTGTCGTGGGGGTGATGAAAATGGGAAATATTGCGCCTAGAGCGGGACTCGAACCCACATCTCTTTGCATTCCGGGCCAGTGTGCTAACCATTACACCACCTAGGCTCCTTGATATCAACACACAACCCACGCCTACCTCTCTATGCGGTTCCTTGCCTGAGAAGTCAGTGCAGACCACTACACTCGTCCCCCTGGAATTGTAAGTCTTTTAATGCTTACAATTACATACATACAGGCAATGCAACACACTTACATACACAGGGTAGGTTCAACAACTATACAGCGCTTAGCTTGTACAGGATCCTGGTCACAGCAACCAGTGTCATGGGGGTGATGAAAATGGGAAATATTCTGCCTAGAGTGGGACTCGAACCCACATGTCTTTGCATTCCGGGCCAGTGTGCTAACCTTTAACCACCTAGGCTCCCTGATATCAACAGACTACCCACGCCTACCTGTCTATGCGGCTCCTTGCCTGAGAGGTCAGTGCAGACCACTACACACGTTTATTGCTGACAAGAAGTGTGTTCTCCGGGTTCCTTTCCGCTGGTCTCTCAGGAGAAAGTGAAGCTGCGACCTGGCGTGTTTATGCAACCGGAAGTGGGGTTAGGTGTTCCTCTCAGCCCGATGCTTCACAATAGGCACTACAGTACAACCCCGTTATACCCAAGCTCGGTTAAACCAAACGATCGGTTAATCCAAACTTTTGTCAGCGGCCTGGCAAAATACTATCATTTATCATATAAACAAGTTGGTTAAACCAAAGTGGGTTAATCCAAATTATCGGTTAATCCAAACAAAATTGTTGGGCCCCAGGCCAGTTCCGGTATGGTTAAACCAAACTTTCATGTGGTTATAAGGTCATCTGAGACCCCTCCGACTGATAAATGGTAGTATTTTGCCGAGCTGCAGAAAAAAGTTTGGATTAACTGATCGTTTGGTTTAACCGAGCTTGGTTTAATGGGGTTGTACTATATATACATAGAAACAATAATCAAAGTGTCCACATACATTGGATATTACATTCATAATGCATATGCGTTTTTGCCAAAGCCAAGTCAAAGTCCAAGCCAAAGCTCCGTTCAGGCAATGATCGGTTAATCCAAACAAATTTAAAGTCGGTCCCGTGGTGGTCGAGTTAGACACGTTTATTCTCATAAGGTTTTATACTCTCATAAGTCGGTATAAATCACATAACACCTTATATAAAAAAGATGTCCAGGTGAAGTCCCCACCTTCCCGCCACCAGGGGGCAGGGTGGAAGGGGGCGGATCCGGCTAGGAGAACCCCTGCCGGGACGCAGGCGTATTGTGTGGCTAGGTAATGCGGAAAATACCCGCTTGGCGCACTGCGGGTAGCGCCCTCCCGCGGGCAATGTGGAGCGCAGTGCAAAGCCCGGCGTAGACGGTGTACAGAACTCACAGTTTTTTTTGTGTTTTTTTAAATGATGGTTTATTTACCATGTCAATAACATATAAGTTCGTGATTGAACTTGCTTTCAAAGCTGAACAGCTTTAATCATTAGTTTGTAATTTATTGTCTTGACTAATGATTTGTTAGCAATATTTGCAAAAGCCTCACAGTCAACAAGAACACAGAAGTCTTTCTGTCCGAGGAGTCCAGTTCACCAATACAATGCCAGCTTACATTAGAAATCAATCAAACTGCAAGTGTGAAATCATTCAAAAGGCAGATTGGCAAGGTGTTAACAACAATACCAGATGAACCACAGATTCCAGGATACACCCAGCTAACGCCAGCAGATTCAAACTCATTACAGCACATGACAAACCTGAACAGAGCATCCTCACCGCATGTGGTGGGTCCTTATGGTGGAGCAATGCACCACCATTAACACAGACTCAGGTGCATCGCAGGCAGATCCAACAGTACCAACCAATACCTTCTAGAACGTTCCCAGAATAATATTTGCATAAAATACATTATACCACACATAATCTAGTCTCAGATCTACCTCGGAGCTTCCTGGTCCACAGTTCTGATACACAACTGTTTCTGAAGCAAAACACTCACTTAGATATGTAAACATACAACTTACATAATGCAATTTATTTAGCATGTCTTGCAGTTTGGCGTTCCTGTGCTATGCTGTTAAATAATATGCTTGGAAACTTGCTTGGTGAGTTGTTGGAGTTTTACGTCCTGGCAACATCCTCGCTTGCTCTCCTGTGGGTTTCTCCCACCCCCCCCACCATCCACCCCAATGGGCCCCCCTCCCTTGCCACCACCCTTAACCATCATGAACAAACCATCAACACACCGAACATCCTACACAACTATCAACTTGTTTAAACACATTGAACATTAGATAAGACAGACAAAATGTCTTGTCATGTCAACTATATAAACTTACCTTGTTTTATAAGAGAAAAAATGTAACCCTCAACAATTGTTTCAGTTGCCCCGAGTATATGCTTTCTACTTGGTGCTGCTCCCCATTTTTGCATGAACTACAGTGACTGATGCTGTACATTATACAGAAGGAGCCCTCCCTTAATTCTACAGGATCGGTGCTGTAACTAATACAGCACTCATCAAACTTAGGTTATTCAGACTGTCAATTCCAATAGTAAGATGGCCGGAAGACCAGGGCTCTGGCACTGACAAATGTCATATTCAGATGAATAAATACTTTACCAAACAAAAAAAAGGTCATATCAGGACAGGTACCAACTGATGACAGTACCCACTCATGGCGACTTCATAATGCTGCCCCACTTGGAAATCAGGCCACTGACACCATGAGCTGATATCCCACTCAGTCACATTACCCTGACACTGAGTTAACCAGTCCTTGCTCTATCCTATTAATGCCAAGCACCAGGCTATGAAGTGACAAGTATCAATTTTATAAGGCATTGGTTTGACTCGACCGAAAATCGAACTCCCGATCTCCCCCACGTGAGGCCGGCGCTCTACCGATTCGGCCACCGCGCCCGAAACAGCAAACCAAATCCTGTCACCTTCAATTCAAGGTGTACACCACAAATAGTGTTGAACTGATTTCGCTTCAAAGATATCCAAAGTTAAGCCTTTGATATAAAAATATCTGCCAACTAAAGTAAAATATGTTTCAGCGATCAGCGTAATTTGAATGAAAACAATATCTTAGACATTAAAAACCATCAGATGTTGCAACTTTAACAAATACAGGTTGTGTCAGTTCTTTCAACTCAGTCGCGGTAGTTGACAGTGTGCGTCGGGCATTGGCCTCCACAGTGAGATGGAGGTGTGGGAAGGTTGTTGTCAGCACCTCTTTGTTCGCTACCCCCACCCCACCCCCACACCAACACCCCACACCAACACCCCACACCAACAACTATCCCAACACACCCAGACCGCACCCCTACGCACACGCAAACCCACCCCAAAACCTCACCCCAGCCCCTCACATCCACATTCACTAACCCCCACCCCCACCCCCACACGCCTCCCCCACACATACCCCCACCTCACACCCCAAACCCCACCCCCACCCCAGCCCCTCACATCCACATCACTAACCCCCACTCCTACACGCCTCACCTACACCCGAACACCCGCTACACCCCCACCCCTCACACCCACACCACCACACACCCCACAACACCACACACCCCACACACCACACACCCCACACCCCACACACACCCGCACCCCACACACACCAACGCCGCACACACCCCACACACCCCACACACCTCCACACCCCACCCACACACCCCACACCCCCACACACCCCACACACACCACACACCCCACACACCCCACACACACCTCACACACCCAAACAACACTACACCCACACACACACACACCCCACACACCCCACACACAGCCGCCTCCGCGTCTGCCTTCTGGAGTTTGTCGTAACCAATGGCTGCCCGCACGGAAGTGACGTCACTTCCCAGCATGCCCTAGTCACGCTAAAGGTCAAAGGTCGCCGGATATGTATGGGACGCCAGGTCCGGGCCGTTCACACTGCCCATCTTGGGAGGACGGCACAGTTCCTGATCTACTCACCAGGTGTCACTGGCGCCGATGTTGGTGGTACTCCAGGGTTGCAGGTAACCTAGTAACAGTACCAAGGGACAGGCCGGCCTGGTCCAATGTCAGTTAACATTTGACCGGCCAGTGACAACCCTTTTCATTGGTTACCTTTCTGTTGGTCCATCTGTTGATTAAGCGGGGGAAATTTCAATCGCGGACAATTGGTCTACATCAATCCTCTCCTCCTTGCCCTATCCTAATACAGTATAACCCCGTTAAGCCAAACCTGAAGGGACTCTAGAAATTTGTTTGGATTAACCGATCATTGGTTTAACCGAGCTTTGGCTTTGACTTTGAGCTTGAATAAGCGTGTATTGCACATCTAATATAGACTGTATGTGGACACTTTAATTATTGGCTTTTATGTACATATAGTATAACCCCATTAAACCAAGCTCGGCTAAACGAAACGATCGGTTAATCCAAACAAATTTTTAGGTTCCCTTCAAAATACTAGCATTCATCATATAACGAAAGTTGGTAGGGTCTCAGATGACCTTATAAGCACATGAAAGTTTGGTTTAACCATAGTGGAATTGGCCTGAGGTCCGAAAGTTTTGTTTGGATTAACCGATAATTTGGATTAACCGACTTTGGTTTAACCAACTTTTTTATAAGATAAATGGTAGTATTTTGCCGGGCCGCCGAAAAAAGTTTGGGTTAACCGATCATTTGGTTTAACCGAGCTTGGTTTAACGGGGTTATACTGTATTGCCAAATATCAGACTATGCAGTGACAATCATGAATTGTTAAGTCATCTCCCGACACCCCACGTACCCCAACCATCCCTCCTTTCACCCCCAATACTCGATGTCCTTATAAAACCTCAGATGTTCCCAGGACGTGAAACTCCAACAACCAACCACCCAACCCCCAACCCTCTCTTTTCATCCCTCTAGCCCTACATTCCTTCTCCCCCTTCCTCCCTTCCCAAACACCCTCTCTTCACCACTGCTCTGCTCCCCTCCCCAGTACCCCCCCCCCCTCAGACCCTCACCATGGCCTTCCTCCTACTCCTCTCTCTACCTCTCTTCGACCTCTCTAACCCCACCCCTCTTCTGTCCTACACCGCTCCCCCCACCACTACCGGCTTACCCCCGCCACACCCCTCCCCTTACCGCCCCCACCCCTCAATACTCTCCCTTTGCTTGCTTTTGGGGTGGTTCGTAACCTTACGACGGTTACCGGCTGCAGAACTGCAGCAATATAGAAAGGCCCCGATAAATCGGTCCAATCTTTGGTTGAAGATTAATCTTCAGCTGGGATGGTTGTAGAAGCTGGGGATGTCTTTACAATATTCAAAACGGCAAAGTGTTGGGGCGGCCCCGAATCAATCCAGTCCAGCAGAGCACTTGTATCCAGTAACAGCAGCAAGGGTTCAG